>JARFJB010000576.1:2540000-2580000 GCA_036346205.1 Vesta saturnalis | reverse complement strand
AAGATTATTGAAACCACTAAGCCTTGAAACGGCTACCGTACAGACAGGTTCAGTAAAAATAGAAACGCAATTGGAAATTCCGGTTGCATGGTGTATATTGAAAAGTTCGGTTCTAGTAGCAGACATAATGGATGAATTTATATTGAGACTAAACATCATAGATAGGTACAGCTTTATCGTTGACATAGCCCGAAAAACTTTAAAGATTGACATTGGCGCTTTCTTCAAATATCCACAGACTGATTAAAAAGGTTCGAACTGCTGAAAGTATCTAGGTTCCTCCCAATACAGAGATCATCATTCCTGCAGTCCTTGAAGGCAATTTTGGAGATTTCAGCATTGCTCTATTCGATCTAGAAGGATTCTAGTAAGAAGGTGTCATGGTTGGAATGTGCCTGGTAACTGGTGAAGGTGTTATTGTAATAAGAGTTGCTAATTTATCGAACAACAATGTCAACATTAAGAAGGATCAGATGATTGGATATTGTGAATAAGTATTACGCATAACCAACTATGAGAGTGATCATCCTTTAATACCTACGAAGAAAAATACTGCAATCTGTGAAAAACGTATAGATTCTTGGAAGCATTAACACAAGAAGAAATAAAGAAGGCAGAACAGCGATATCTTCGCAACGTCAAAAATCAGTGGTCGAAGGGATCTAGTTCAACATCGAATTTATGCTGGTGAGAACTTATCCATTCGCCAATCACTGCGTAGATTGCCGCTTGCTGACAAAAGGAAAGTTGATAATTTAATAGGCGATATGCTAGGAGATGGCATAATTGAGGAATCAACAAGTCCGTGGTTATCCCCGGTGGTAGTAGTGACAAAAAAAGACTGTTCTACGCGATTAGGTACAGACTATCACCAGCTAAATTACGCCACTAAAAAGCATAGTTACCCTCTACCAAGAATCGATGACACATTGAACACTCTATCAGGTTCGAGATGGTTTTCTTCATTAAATCTCAAAAGCGGCAAGTGAAGATTCATCGTGAAGATGAAGAAAAGGCAGCATTCGCAGCTGAAAATAGTCTATCAATTTACACTGATGCCCTTTGAACTTTGCAATACCCCAGCTACCTTCGAAAGATTGATGGAATTTGTGTTGAGAGGTCTCATTTGGAAAACTTACATGGTATACCTTGCTGTTATTGTTATGGAAAAGACATTTAACGAACACCTAAAGAATCTACAAGGATTAGAAGTGCTCACCTTCAGTTGAACCCAAAGAAATGTTTACTAATTCAGAAAGAAGTTAGCTTTTTGGACCACATCGTATCGGCAGAAGGATTAAGAACAGATCCAATGAAGATAGAAGCAGTGAAAGATTCGCCTCATCCAAAATCTAAACGCGAATTAAGGAGTTGCCTCGGGCTCTATAGCTATTATCGAAAATTTCTAAAATATTTAGGACATATTGCAAGGCCCTTTCATCGATTTACCGAAAACAATTTTACCTTTGACTGAACTCCAGATTGCCAGAATGCTTTTGTTGAACTAAAGAAGAAATTTATAACCTCTCCGGTACTGGCCTACCCAAAGGATCATTGCACGTTCGTTTTAGATATAAATGCCTCGAAACAGAGTTTTTGCAGTGGTTTCCCAAGTACAAGGTGGAGAAGACAAAGTGATTGAGTATTTTAGTAAAACTTTAGGAAATGCTGCAAGAAGCTTCTGTGTGACAAGGAAAGAACTGTTACCCTTTGTTAAATCCCTCGATTATGTTTACGTGTACCTCTTCGGAGGATCTTTCTATGTAATAAGTGATTATCGTGATTTACAATTGATCATGAATTTCAAGAAACAGTAGGAATAAGTAGCCAGATGGGTTCAAAGACTGTAACAGTACGAATTCAAAGTTATACAGCGCCTGGAAAAAAGTTACAGTAGCACAGGCCGTTTTTCAAAAAGACCATGTTCGGGAAATTGCAAATATTGCCACAAGATCGAAAATAATGAAATAGCCAACTTTGGAGATACATTTGAGCGCATAGAAAAACTTCAAGGTACGCAGTTAAAATGAACACTGCTGAGGATGAGTGAACAAAAGATCAAATGATTGAGCTCAAGAGAATGATCCAGATTTGAAACATGTACTAAAGCGGCTAAAAGATAGAGTCAAACCAGCCTGGTAAGATGTAAAATTTGGTGATCAAGTTAAAGTACATTGACGGCTATGGGACACCCTGTGTTTACGTGATGGCTTACTGCATCCTAAAGTGTAGACGAAAAAACGTTTATTTACCAAACCATATTTAAGGGAATCAAAACTGTGCTACAAGAACTACACGATAGTAGAGCCAAAAGACATCATAGTGCTAATAGGACATTAGAGAGAGTTCAAGAACGTTTCCATAGGGTAAACTGAAGAAGAGGTGTGTAAGAATGGTGCAAGAGATGTGACTTATGCTCCACAAAGAAAGGTTCAAAAACATGCATCAGAAGCACAATGGTTAAGTACTTGGCTGGAGAGCCATTTCTAAGAGTTACAATAGACATGCTTGGACTTTTCCCAGAAACGGACGACGGAAACAAGTATCTCGTAATAGTCATGGATTATTTTTCAAAATGGCCAGAGGTGGTGCCTCTTCAGAATCAGTAAGCTTCAACTGTAACAGAAGCATTTGTGATCAATGTGACAGCTAGGCAAGGTATTCCATTAGAACTACATTCTGATCAAGGCAGGAACTTTGAATCTGTTGTCTGACAAGATTAATGATACTATTAGGTATCAATTAAACATGAACTACTCTACTGCATACCCAGTCTGATGGCATGATTGAACGTCCCAGTACTTTTCCATGCTTGTTTTTGTGAATCAAAGAGACTGGAACAAATTGGTACCACTATTTTGTCATCTTATCGTAGTGCCCAACATGAGTCTACCGCTTCTAACTGGAAGGGAGATGAAGCTTCCTTGTAATCTACTTTTTGGAAATAAAACGTCAACAGATGAAGAACTAACTCTTTCTGAGTACGTTGATAAACTACGTCTACGATTGCAGCTTGTTCATTTTTAATCCTCAAAATTGTCTACAGTAGGTAAGTACTACTTTATCCTGCACCCGTGTTATTATCCTCACACACACATACATACACACACACACACACACACACACACACACACACACACACACACACACACACACACACATGCGCACACATACACAATCACGACCCATCTTGGCTAAACTTGGCCAAACATTGTAAAATGAGCTAATAAGTTGATTTAGCAATTGCATAACCTTCTATACTTACATGTGTAAATGTAGGTTGTAGGGATACAGTATCTTAGAGAACTATTTAAGGTCTACTTGTCACTACAATTTACCGCCTGGAAGGTAAAAAGTTCGATACATGGAGAAACAATAATATTTCAAAAATAATGTAGACTGAGGAATACTAACTACGGTATTATCTTAAGTGGATTTTCTCGTATTATTTATATGGAAATTGTACTAAGTTAGGGTCGGTAAATGGAGAAACGATAATAATACTTACAAAATATTCTAGACGGTATTATCCCAACTGCATTAACTTAAGGATAATGACGATGAAACTATCCAGAATGTTTACATTTGGTTAATTCAAAATTTGACCTGAAAGAGTGACATAATCGTATGGTTTGAGATTTGCCTTTTTTAACTGGCCCCTTAATTAGTTTCGCAATACTATAAACAAATACTTGTGTTCTTGCTGGATTATTCATAGCGGGTTCTGTGATGTTAAATTATTGTAATATATTTTAAATTAATTGGTGTCCTCCTTACTAAGTAATTACATCTTAATGAAAAGTTGAACTTTATAATAACAATAGCAAAAGATTATGAATTTAATTTTAAAAGAACGTAATTTACCCATTCAACTTACACGAGGATTTCTAAAACTTAAAATAACGAAAACACTTATTTACACCGAAACTATTCTGACATTATTCTAATTGTAACGCAAGTATCACCTGTGGCTGAAACTCAGTCATTAACATTAAGTGACAACAACTAAAAAATTACTATTCGTTTTTACTGAATTAAAATTGCGAATTTTAGCTCGTAAAAAATCTCTAACTTTCTCATTTTAAATCTTTTGACTTTTAAAACCAAAATTTCGAAAAACGAGACAAAAAAAAATTATCAAAGTGATTTGCTTAAAATTTTCACACCCGGTGACAATAGATTTGTTTATCATTTACGTCTGCGTTCCAAGATTATTTCCTAGGCTAGTCTGTCGATAAACGAAGAAATCTCTTGTTTAGCGGACAATGGACAAATGCGATAACTGTGCGGCTACCGGGCAATACACGTTATCCCGGGTGCATATACGTATACTCCAGACGCATACGGCATAGCTGAACGACTCGGCTTTTTAAGATCTATCCGACCAATAAAAATAGCAGTAAAGTGGAGATGTAGATTGTCCAGCTAACGATGCTCTTCTACCTGTCAATGTAACCTTACGTCTTGATATTGAAGTCGGTTGTACAGATATTTTTTTTTCCTTTTGTTAATACTGCCTGCCTTTTATTTTTAGACGGAATTCCTGTATATTGAAAAGCACAATGCAAGCTTGATATCAATGATTGATTTGATTTGGCATACTTGGTAGAGTTATCCAAATATTTCATTATAGCGTGTCCAAAAGATTCAGTGTCACTTTCAAGCTTTGACATAATTAAATTCGAATGTGCCGTCCATTTAGTTTTTATTGCTTCTATATCAATTTTTTCCTTTTCATTAAGTTCCATGGCATCATCATTATCAAGCGTCTATTGATCTTTCTGGTTTTGAACAGAAGAATAATTATTACAAGAAGACATGTCCTGGTTTGAATTCTTTGCTGTAACGTCATTGATTTTTAGTGTATTAAAAGTAGATGAATTTGCAATTTTTCCCAAAGCGATTTCATAAATGATGTGTATGGAGGAAAGTGATAAGGTGTTAGTTGCTGTAAATATATTATATTTTTTTGCAGCAGCCCCTTGGTGCTTGCAGTAGTGGCCATTATAACCAATTGGACTTGAACATTTAAAAACAGGAATATCTACGTCGTACAAAATTTCTGGAACTGTTCACTCTAAAATCCAGGTTTCCAAGACTGATTATATTATAAACTTTATTGTCCTTTTCGTCTGGAAAATACTGTTAAATATAAGGTCCATAATACGCTGTGTAAAGTAAGACTCAAAACTAGTGATTATAAAATCTGTAAGTTGCGTTAAATTAAATGTCTTTGTTCGTTTCAATGATATATCTTTTAAGAGACGAAACATAACCTATGTATAATTGTTTGTATCAGATCCTCGCACCATGAGATCATTTCTATACAGTAAACACCACATCTCAATCCGATCAATCATATGCTCTACATAATGAGCAAAATTCTCATACAAACATTTTTCGTAAAATGTCATTATATCTGTTCCAGCATCTTTAATGTTTCTTGACATTAAAATGTCTTGGAATAATCTATAATGAAGTTGAGCATGTTCTTTCAAAATTCCATTTTTGGCCATTATAATCCATTTCCAACAGGATTACAAAACATGAAAAGTGCATAATAACATATTTGCATTAGGCCAATCCGTCTGAAGTGCTTTTCTTTCACCGAGATCGTCATCAGTGAGAATTACTGAAGGTGTAATGTTCACAGGAAAAATTTCGTACAACGATTGAACAGCATCCGAAAACACTTCTAATTTTTGACTATTTGTCAAAATGCACCCAATAGGCAGTCCGCCAGCAGGAGACTGTGTTCCAAAAAAGTATACTTTATGGTTCTCTATGTCGCAGTTGCCTGAAGAATCCACGAAAATAATTTCATTTGCTTGAGGTAATAATCGCGCTACGCGTTGCATGATATTGCAACTGAATAATTTTCTTTTACGGACGAAATTTTACATAATAACCGCTGATTTTTTTCTTGTTTGGCTAAATATTTTTCTAGATAAATCAACATGTTTTTTCCTGATCTTTCTCCGTGCGATGTTTTAAAGTTAGCTTTCGACAGGTTTTGTACTTCATTCTTGGTTGGAAAAAGCGTCTATCTTGAACATAATTGTCATACTCATCACCATATTGTACCATCATTTCGACACAGTACGTGTGCTAGGCACTAGAAGCATTATGATCATGTTGAAATAATTCAAAAATCCTTTTTTTGGCAATGTCTCCTATTGGTCTATAGCGATGAGCAGCCGCTGACAGAATGGTATGGTTATTCTTATTCTTGAATTCTATTACGCAGGGCCAGTTACCAACAGGATTATTAGGGTCTGGTGACTTTGATTTGACAAGCATCCGTTCAATTTTAACATACAATTGGTGCGGACAGTTCGTATTTGGGCTTCGGGATAATTGCGTCTCTTCCGTTCTAGTGTTAAAATGACAGTGATAGATTCTTTTAAAGATATTGACTGGCCTTACAGAACCTACTGGGAATGTTTTGGTTATTCTATAAGTAACCTTAGTTTTTTCTTCTAAATCGTGAACCAATTTCCTTAAAAAAACATCAATATCGATTTAAGGAAAGCATAAAATTTGCCACTGCATTTTTTGTAAGTAGTGATGAACACTAAAAAAACATTGTCTCTTTTCGCTTCTAACTAAATATTAAAAAAAAAATAAACATGGGTCCGCAAATGCTTCGTTTTCTAGATACAAGGCGTTGAAAGTAAAAAACACCACACCACGCCTTAGAACAGCACATGTGCGACAATACAGTGTGTAACAAAAATAAGAAAGCGGCAGAATATCTCACACACCTCTTACCTGAATTAAATAAAATTTTGTACCCTTAAGTATAAATTATAGCGGATCTAATAGCGACTTCCGTATTGCTGCCAAATTTTACCAACTTTATCCCATTACAGTGACAGAACGGTTAAAGATAGGAAAAAATGAATTTCACTTTCCTATTATAACTTTTCGAAAGTTTCAATTGTTTGTTAACTCGAAAACAGTTGAATTTAGGTATAGGACATGATACACAAAATCTGTCTAGAATCTTTCGTAGAATCCAAAAATGCATCTAATAAAATACAGCGTGTTCCATTAAAAATAATTAATTTTCCTTTTCTATCAGAAACACGCTAAATTTGGCAGCAATGCAAAACTCGCTATTGGATCCACCATAATTTCATACTGAACTGTACAAAATTTCATTAAATTCAGGTAAGAGGTACCTGAGATATTTCGCCGTTTCCTTATTTTTGTTACACGCTGTAAAAATATTTTCATTGTTAAAAAAATCAATCTAAAATTGTCAATAAATCTTAAAATACTTTATGAAGACAATAATTACAAAAAAAGTTTATCACAAGTGAGATTCAAACTTATGGCCACAGATTGAACTTCCATCTTTTTGCCTTTTCATTATTCTTTTCTTGTTCAATCAAAATCTTTGTTCCAGAGGCGCCTTTTAAATGCGTTTTATTTTTAGATTCAGTTAGAAGTTACGATAAAATAGCTGCCATGTGTATAAACAAAACGCTCGTCAACCGCCCCATATCTGTTTACCGTTATCACTAATTTCCGCAAATAAAATATTATACTAACCTCTACTTCTTCTTGAGATTGTAGTTTTGTTCTAAGACTGCTTTGGTTTATATAATTATATTCATAACCCTCTGGCACTATATTTTCCATTGTCTTATATCACTTTTGTTACATGCTAAACACCTAATGCAAATTGCAGACGTGTAAGATCCAACTATGTCTCCAGTTTACGCGCCTGGAGCGAGTAACTAAACCTATCCTTGCTGAACATTTACGAATGCATCCTGGTCTGAAGGTGACATTAGGCGTGTGCCTTGTTCCCGCCTTTTTCCGAAGTAATTAGTAAGTGTGTGTAACTGAAAAAGAAGATCAAAAATTGATCATTTCTGAACCATATTAACTTAGAAGAATGATTAACTAATGGATAATAAATTAAGAGCACTGTGGTGTTTACGTATTTACCAATATGTAAACGTTATATTCAAAGTCATAAGATAATCCAAAATGGAAGGGACGTAAGATAAGAAGTTACACAACACTATTGTTTTGCTTCCTCACTAGCACATACGAGCGAATGCAATAATTTTGATAACATTCAGCGTCAACACGTTGTGAAGTTGCTTATAATTTTTTTTGTGAAGGTTGAAATACGATTGTATCCATGGGCGTAGCCAGCGAAGGGCAGGGAGAGGCAACTGCCCCCCCCCCTGGAAGAGCAAAAATAAATTAAATAATTTTTAAATTTTAATAAACAAAAAATTAAATCTAAAATATACATATTTTTCTGTTCTGCATATTTTTTTTGTTATCTGTTTTATATATTTTGTTTGTTGTTGTGGTCGTTTGGTTGCTTCAAAATTAATTAATAAGCTCTAATAAACAAAATTATTCGCGTGTCCTTTGTCACTAAAATATATTTCACCAGCAAAAAACAAAGCTGTTTGAAAAACTGACATACTGCTAAATATATATTAACAGCGTTTTCGATCTATGCATTTAATGCATTGGTGCACACCAGAATTGTCCCACACCAGAATTGGATAAAAACGAGTGTTCGATTTACTCTCAGGATACGTCAATTTTTAGTGTTCGATTCAACCACTTAACAGTCGGACATTTTTGAGAAAAATGGTAAAAAAATTGTCACTTTTTTTTTTGTTTTCATTTAACTACATTTTTTAATCCTATTAATTAATTAAAATAAATTTACTCAATAAGTAGTTTTAGTGTGAAATATTTTGAAACATTCAATACACAATCCTACATCAGAATCCGAAATAAATACTCTTATAACGTACGTAAGACCTGCACCAACAAGTTAAAACAAGTTAAAACAAAAGTTGCCTGAACGAGACTCGGGATCGTCAGTGTACGGAAAAATGTCACGCCCGAGTGCAGTTCGTGCAAAACTATCAAGTGGTTAAAACACAACTTGCTCCAAATCCTAACATAGGACAATATTTTTTGCAACAGCTATTGAGTTGGTGTGTAAGTGCTCTTGTCTAGCGACAGTGTCCTATTTAATAGTGTAACGAAACGCCACTGGTTTTCTTCGAGAAAAATCGAGATACAAGTGAGGAATGTACGGGAACCGGCGATGCGAATGTTCTGGCAATTTCTAGGCTCAAAAAGGGTATATAAAATTGCCTATCCGGAGCGAATACAGACAGTACAGTACAGTACATAGTGCAGGATACGAAGTTGCATACGGCGAATAGAAAGAGAGGCGCGAGATTTAAAAACGGAATAGTTAAAAAGTGTTGAGAAAATGAATATTTGTGTTGTTTTGTTAACTTTATTGGTTTTAAATAAAGTTGGTGTAAATAGTTATCAGTGTTAAATTATTGCCTGAGAAACAAGAGGGAAAGCCCGTAACAATAGTTTTACCACAGAATAAAGAGACAGAAATCACAGAAAAGACAATATGGATATAAGAAATTGGGTACAAAAAGGTAAGTTAAATAATTTCAGTAGAAAATTAAATTTTTAATTAAAACTTTAGTCATTCCATTAGAAATGGTCCAAAAATTTGAAAATTGGTTGCTCGACCAGCACCAAATAAAACAAAACTACCATGTAATGATAGCTTATAATGTAGATATGTTATATCCGATGTTAAATTTTTTTCAAAATTATTTGTATCGCAACGTTTGGAAAAAAATTCAATTGCAGCCCTTTACAAAATTGCCAATTGCTCTTTACTCTTTGCTTGTATCTTTGTGAAACAATTTTTATTAGCTTTGGCAAAAGATTCTGTGCATTATTAATATAATTTTATATATTTTTCATTATTATGATGCCGACTTTTTTGCCTTCTAATTATAACAAAAATTACGATAATGCACCGATTTCGACAGCTGATATCTCAAATGGGACTAAATATAAAAACTTGAAATTTTCACATATTAAAGATCAAACAGCACTTTATACGTGCTATTAATTTTATTTTGTGTTTTTAATCTAGAGAATAAATATTAACATCGGATATATAGTATATCCACATTATAAGTTATCATTACATGGTAGTTTTGTTTTATACTAATTTTTATACTAGGGACTAAGAACAAGAATGATATTAGGTTATTATTTTTAGGTCAAAAATCTCTAAAACGGAAAAAAGTTTATAATGACAGTAGTGGAAGTGGAAGCAATGATTGTGATGAAGATGAAAATAAAATGGTCGGAACATCAAAATCGGAATCTATTTTTGAAGGAGGCTCAAGTAGTTCTTCAAATCTACATGAAGCTGTCTCTGGAACTGGGACCTCTAAACAAACTGAATAACGCGATGGCTACCATGGAAATGACATTGGTCGTTATGTTAGTTGTGCCAATAACTTGCCTTCTGAAAAAAAGAAGGAATTGTTGACAAACCCTTGGGTTCCATCATCCAATTACAATTTTGCTTCTGATGCCATTCACTTGAAAAGAAAATTTAACCATCGCTGGTTAGATCAATATACTCCATGGCTGGTGTACTCAAGTCGTTTGAAAGGTGCTCTATGTTTGTGTTGTGTTCTATTTCCGCCAAGAATTACTACAGTTAAAGGAGTTTTGGGGTCATTTATGGTAAGGCCTTACATGAAGTTTAAGGATATACATGAAGATTGTAGAAAACACGTTGGTAGCCATTACCACAAATCTTCAACAGCAGCTGCAAAAGCATTTCTTGAAAATGCTCCTGTTGATGTCCAGTTGCAAATAGGACACCATAAGACGATTGAAGAAAATAAACAAATATTGTCAGCAATTATTTCATGCATAATATTTTGTGGAATTCATGATTTGCCGCTTAGAGGAAAACAAGGAAATGATGGAGTTTTCTTTGACCTTCTAAATTTGAGGATTGACTCTGGTGATGAGAAGTTAAAGAGCCACTTGGATAAATGTCAAAAAAACGCAGTCTATACCTCACCAACAATTCAAAATGAGATCGTACAATTATGCGGTGAAGTTATCAAAGAAAAAATAATCGAAGACTGTAAACGGGCAAAAGCTTATGCTGTAATGGCTGATGAAACAGCAGATATCGCTGGAAAAGAGCAGCTTTCTATTGGATTAAGGTTCTGTGATGAAAGCCAAAAAATAATCAGGGAGGAATTTGTAGGCTACATTGAGTTAAAATGTCAATATGCTTCTACAATCGCTAGCGCAATTCAAAGTTTTTTAGAAGATAATTTTTCCGCCGATAATTATGTGAGATGCGGATTTGACGGGTGTTTCACGATGGCCGGCAAAGAAGGTGGTGTACAGGCCATTCTTAAAAAAAAAGTACGCTAAATCGTTATTTTTCCATTGCTCCAGCCACAGACTAAATCTTGTGGTCAATGATACTAGCAGGTACCAGAAATAAGAAACACAATTGCAACGGTTAAAAACGCAATAACCTTCTTTCGTGAATCGCCAGCCCGTAGGAAATCGGTTCCAAATCTTTCAAGGCTCTGTGAGACCAGATGGTCCGAAAAATATAAGAGCATAAAAAAATTTTCAGAAAGCTTCACTGACATTGTTAAAGCACTAGAACATCTATCTGTCGAAGGAAACTATGCAACAAGAAAATCTGTCTACCAATTGCACTGTGCAGTTACTAAACCAATATTCATCTTGGGCTTAAACATAATTGCAAGATACTCTGCAATTTTGGAACCCGTTGTAAACGTTTTACAAGGTAAAAGTATGGATTTGGTTATGGTGAAGAAACATATTGATGATATTCTAGATGTAATCAAAGAAGATCGACAAGATGTCGAAAATGTTTCTTATGAATTATTTAAAAAATCACTTGATATCGCAGAGAAAGTAGGGGTTGAGTTGTCAGTACCACGAGTCATTCAAAATTAAGTACACAGGGGTAATCCACCATCTGAGTCTGCAGTTGAATACTGGAAGCGGTCAATAATCATCCCCTATCTTGATTCTTTAACTTCGTCTTTGGATGCTAGATTCTCCACTGAAAATACACCTGCTTTTGCTTTAACTTATCTTCATCCTTCAAGCATGCTCAAAATGGCTTCAAAAGATTTCAAAAATAATGCAGAATCTTTCATGGAATTTTATAAGTTGGGTGATGTCTCTGCAGAATTAGATTTGTGGTACAATATATGGAAGAAAAAGAATTTAGCAGAGGACATTGAAGTGGCTGCACTTTTGGAGGAAGCTAACGTTTTTTTCCCTGCAACAAGGCACGCACTGCTAATACTAAGTGCTTTCCCATCGACTACTGCTACCGTGAAAAGATCGTTCAGTACCCTGCGAAGAGTAAAAACCTGGCTCAGGAGTACAATGGGTGATGACAGACTCACTGGGTTGTGTTTGATGAGTGTGCATCGAAAATTTTTGAAGGAAAATCAGGACTGCATAGTGAAGAATGTTTTGGATAAATTTAGTTTAAACCCAAGAAAAATGTTATTAGTTTAATTTAAGTATAATTAAAATCTCAAAGTTTTGTTTTCATTTGCCTTTTCTTTTTATCCTAAAATTTTACATTTTGAACGTCCATGGACCATGGTTTGCCCCTCCCCCCTGTTATAAATCCTGGCTACGCCCTTGATTGTACCCTTGCTTAATGGTTAATTATTGATTTTGATAGTCAAGTCTAACCAGGAGATGCTTTCAGATCCCTCGACTATGTTTAATCTTTCAAGTATGACTATCGGTTTTACAATCTCGATTCAAAACATTAACTCATGACGTATTTTCACTAATCCAAGTGTTCTAATATTAACCATTGCCTTTTTACACTGTCGTAGAGTAATAAATCATAGAATAAAAATTATAGCTAAAAGTAATTAAGATTATAACAAATGTTTCCCTGTTGCCAATAATCTAATAGACTTACACCCGAAAGGCATCCTGGAAAATACGTTGCTGTTCCTCCTGTTTGAGCTAATCCTATGGGCATCATCATAGGCGTATAAGTAGATGTTCGGAAAACATGGACTAATAAATCATACAGTTTTATTAATTTTAGTCCAAAGAGCAAAAGATACAAACGCCTAATTAAATTAATTTTAATTATCATCAAAAACTATAAAATTATTTTCTGTTCTTTAATTAATGACAGACTATTTTAAAAAATGAACATTACTTTCCTTGCTTTAAATTAATTGTTTTTATATTAGTTTTGTAACGGAATAATTATCGATTCTAACTAGCAACGGTATGCAATCTGAGTGTAATCTGAGTACTGATCATGCAGAGTGTAAGTTAATTTGGCTATTCATATATTGACTATGTGTAGCTGTTTTCTTATCTTCCGAATAGTGAAAAAAATAATTTTAGGCTAGTTCATTACACATATTCATTTCACAATATATTTTGCGTAACTACTTTGTATTCTAACTCTAAAATTAATTTCCTTATACTTTAAGTACATTTTTTATATAAAGCCTTCCAATGGATTTAAATACTTATCTTTTGGATAAATTTAAACGTTTTGAAACAATTACAGATGTCAGATCAAATTTATGAAATATGAAAACTCAAATATAATATAACACATAACGTTTAAATTTTTATAAAAGATAAATAAAAAATTCTCCATTCAACACCCAAAAGAGAAGTATTTTAATTATGTGTGATAATTGTGAAAGTTTGCATTTTGACATTCATGATTAGTAGTAGTCATCATTAGAATGGTACAGTGATGTAATTGATCATAATCTGCAAGTTTACACGTACTTGCTTTTAATTCACTTAGAAAAATGTTTGATTCAGTTGTCACAAAAATTACGAATAACTACAGCAGTTATTCATTGTTTACTTTTTTTTGTTTATTTATTTAGTTTTCCTTTTTTTAAATGAATTTCCTTTCACGTTATTGTCAATTGTTACAGTTAATTATTTCAAAACATTATTTATCCTAATTTTCAGTCAAAAATGACAATATAATAATAATAATAATAATAATAATAATAATACGTTTTTATTCCCATAATAATATACATATGTATTATCACCCTAATTAATACCTTAAAGTAATAGTATCTTAAAATAATATTGTAGGCTTATATGGGAAATGGTTCTGCATGCACTACGCATACATATCTAATAATAATAATTCATACAATTATAGTTTAATTTAGTTACCAAATTGTAAATTAACAAATGTAAATGTACCGGGCGGTCAACTAAGAACGGCCGTCGGCCATATCTCAGGAATGGATTATAGCACAGGTTCGAGAAAAAAAAATTTATAACAAAAGTGTCCTCGAGAAACGTCTGGAAATTATTTTCAGAATTGTAGGTCCACCGCTAGAGGGCGTATTTGACAGTTAAAATTTTAAGAAGCAAAATTTTATAAAAATTTACTCAATTAAGAGGCATATTAAATATTATAATCAGATTCCCCGACAAATTCTGCATATTTTTTATTGGTCTATCTCTTCAAATAAGGGGGGGGGGGGAGAGTGGGAACCTTATTACGAAAAAACGCCTTTAATTCAGGTTCTGCTTGACCGATTTTAATAAACTTGATGTTGTTTGAAAGAGCTTTTATTAAACAATAGAAAATTTGTAAATTTGAAGCAATCTGATTAATAACATAAATGCTAGAGGGCGCTGATTAATATTTTTTTAATATTGTGTTTTCTCTTTACAATTTTAAATAGAAGCAAAAAAATTCAAGTGGTTCTTTAAAAAGTAGACTAAATTAGTAATAAAACAGTGAAAACCGCAAGTCGATATCTTTCTCCTATCCTGAGATATCGTAAGAAACAGGTGAATGGCGGGAATTGTACTTCCAACGTCTAGTAGGCTAGTTCGCGTTAACGGAAATTATTAAATTTAGCCTGGATGAAAAGATCTTACATTGGTCTGCAGTGATTTAAACTGTTATCATACTAATGTTATGGTTGCCGCTAGATTACCTAAATGTAATACTGTCCCTGTTGAAAACAAGCAAGCTATGATTTTCACGCATATGTCAAAAATTATTCATCGTGTTGCATTTAATAGACTTTCTTTATCTTTTCGTACCAAAATGATTCTTACAAATGAAGAAGCATTTGATATGTTGGCAGTTTGTTTTGAATGTATGAGAAATGCAACCGTTGCTGCTAGAGTGTATGCACTGCAGTACCCAAACAGACGGCATCACAGCAGAAGAGTTTTTCTCCGACTCGCACACCGTGTGCGTACTACTGGAAATGTAAATCTTCCTGTGTATCGAAGACAACGCAGAGGTAGAACAGAGGAAAATGTTATTGATGTTTTAGCTTATGTAAATGTTAACCCTCATTCAAGCACCACAGCTATAGCAAGAGACTTGGGTATATGTCGAACCACCGTGCAAAATATTTGAAGAGAACACAGGTGACTACTTATTTATTAAGGCATGTTTTATTCGGTATTATAATGATAAAAATGTTTTAATGTTTTTCGTTTGTCATTATATGTTTCTCATTTTTATCATACCGAAAATGTCATTACGTTAAAGTTAACTTGTGACAACATAACCAATATATTTGCCGCAATTTTATGTCCAGTTTCAATAAAACACCAAATTATTTAATGAAATTATCCTATCCTATGTGAATAGATTTTAACTAACAACATGATAATTAAGTGAGGCGAAGTAAAGTAAAAAGGCACCAATAATAAAAAATAATGAGAGGCCGGGCGAAAAAAATTCGTAATAACATTATGAGAGTTAATGCATTTAAAGTCCTTTTTCGTTTACTAACAACGAAGGACTTCAATGTTTCTTGTTGGTCTGATTACTTTAAAATATATACTATTTTAGATTGCACCCATATCACATGGTCCTACACCATAATCTGAATGCTCAAGATTTCGATACCAGGTTGAAATTTTGCAACTGGCTCTCAAATATGATACACGACGATTCTGAAGTACTTTCACTACTTATGTGGACAGATGAGGCTACTTTTCATAGTGATGGTAGTGTAGATCGACGTAATATGCACTACTGGTCTGAAACGAATCCCCACTAGATGCAGGAGGTCCAACATCAGGGTCGTTGGTCTGTAAATGTGTGGTGCGGGATTCTAGGTGGAAAAATAATTGGGCCGTTTTTTTTAATGAGACTGGTAATGGAGAAAGATATTTAGATTTTTTAAGCAACGAATTGCCACTTCTTCTAGAAGACGTACCCTTGGCCATTCGTCGCGACATGTTCTTGCAACATTATGGGTGCCCGGCACATTATTCTAGAGATGTTTGGAATTTCTTAGATCAATCATACCCTGAAAGGTGGATATGACGTAGAAGTTTGTTTATTTGGCCACCAAGGTCTCCAGACATAACTTGTTTAGATTTTTATTTGTGGGGGCGAATAAAAGATCTCGTTTATGCCGATAAACCCACAACAACAGCTGACATGATTGAAAGAATACGACAGACAATACGAAGTATTTCAAGGGCAGAAATTGGAACTGCTGTTCTCTCCACCCGTCAGCGATTGATTTCATGCATTGAAAATGATGGACAACATATCGAACATCTAGGGTGACACTAATTACGTAGTTATTTATTTAAGGTTTTAATTGTTAGATTTATCACATTATTATTTTATAATCTGTTCTCATTGTTAGTAGCGA
Source organism: Vesta saturnalis (assembly GCA_036346205.1). NCBI lineage: Eukaryota > Metazoa > Arthropoda > Insecta > Coleoptera > Lampyridae > Vesta > Vesta saturnalis. The sequence continues at coordinate 2,563,444 of JARFJB010000576.1, read as the reverse complement.
CAGCATTACATTTGGGTAATCTAGCGGCAACCATAACATTAGTATGATAACAGTTTAAATCACTGCAGACCTACGTAAGATCTTTTCATCCAGGCTAAATTTGATAATTTCCGTTAACGCGAACTAGCCTACTAGACGTTGGAAGAACAATTCCCGCCATTTACCTGTTTCTTACGATATCTTAGGGTAGGAAAAAGATATCGACTTGCGGTTTTCATTGTTATATTACTAATTTAGTCTACTTTTAAAGACATACTTAAATTTTTATGTTTCCATTTAAAATTGTAAAGAAAAAACACAATATTAAAAAAATATTAAACAGCGCCCTCTAGCATTTATGTTATTAATCAGATTGCTTCAAATTTAAAACTTTAACTGTCAAATACGCCCACTAGCGGTGGACCTACAATTATGAACATAATTTCCAAGCGTTTCTCGAGGCCACTTTTGTTATAAACATTTTTTTCCCGAACCTGTGCTGTAATCCATTCCTGAGATATGGCCGGCGGCCGTTCTTAGTTAGCCACCCGGTACATGTATTCTATTATATTGTGACACTCACCTACAGGGTTTATTATGTAAGATAGAAGAAACTTTAAGTACAAAAGTTGTAGGATTCTAGTTGTATTATCTTTCAGGACTATCAAACTTTCAAATATCACATAAACTGATGAAAAAATGAACCCAACTTACATTTTTTTAAACAGAACACCCAGTCTTCCAAATTAAATAGATGTTTTTAATGTGATTTCAAAATATATAATATGTTAACATTTCGTCCAGTCAATTTTTAAATAATCGAGTGTAAAATACCGTAGACTTAAATTATTTGTATCTATGCAAAAATTAATGTTTGACATTATGGTATTGTTAATGACTGTCAGAGTATTAGTAATTAAACTGAACCTTTAATTTTTAATCAAAGTTAGAACTTTAAAACCTTAAAATGGGTTATCCGGAAGAAGTGAAATATGAAATAATAATGTTGTATTACTTTAATGATTATAACGTTTCGAGAGTTAGAAATGAATATCACCGAAGTTATTCCAGAAGGACAGTCCCATTAGTAAACACTGTGAAAAATATTGTAAACATTTTGGAGAAAGGAAGAGTGTTAAGCGAATAAATTGAACTGTGTTAAGAAATGCTCTTTATTTGAGTATAAGAACTGTTTTAGTTTTTTTAGAAAATCCTGAGGTATCTATGAGGGATGCATTAAATTATTTCAACACATCTTTGAACAAAATTTATAGAGCGTTACGCTTTTACAAATACCATCCCTATAAATTTCTTCCCGTCCAGGGTTTAGGCGAAGATAATAAGAGGCAACGTTTAAATTATTATCATGAACTTTGGCTACACATTATGGAGGATGTGGACTTTTTAAATAAAACCGGTGTTTCGTACGAGGCAAATTTTACTACGGGGGGGATGTTCAACAGAAATAACAAACCATTTTGGGCCAAAGAAAATCTGCACAAAATTCAAGCTGTCAAAATACAGGGACATAAATCAATAAATGTCTGGTGTGGTATGCTACGGCACAGATTATTGGACCGATTTTTTATGTTGGAAGTTTGAACGGCCAAAGATATTCAAGTTTTCTTCGAAATGAAATAGAACATAGCTTAGAAGATATTCCCGTTATTGAATATGCTAAAATCAGCACGGCCTCATAATATTTTACCTTTTATTGAATTTGTAAACGATGCATGTAATCTGGATAGGCAGACAAGGATTTCTTAAATGACCAACTAATAGCCCCGATTTAATTCCTTTGGACGTTTTAAAAATAAAATATATTATAATATACCCGAACATTTGGAAATTATAAGAGAAAGATTAGAAAATGAAATATTTAAATTAAACGGAGATCATCCTGAATTCATTTTTAATGCAATTAATAGCAGATTAAAAGCTAACACCCGTAAATGCATATTCATTAATGGTGGCTACGTAGAGAATCGATAAATTTTAGTTTATATTTGTTGTGTATTTTTTGTTATGTTGTTATTTATGTTTTCTTTAGTTATTAATTAATATAGTTAAAACATTATTTTTTGCTTTTTAATCTAACCGTTCTCTCAATTATACAGCGGCTGGACGACAAGATACATTATATATTTTTAAAATCAGCTTAACATCTATTTAATTATTGAATACAGTACAGGGTTGATTTTATTCCGCAGCATAGCACACCAGACATTTATTGACCTATATCCCTGTATTCTGACAACTTGAATTTTGTGCGGATTTTCTTTGGCTCAAAGAGGTTTGTTATTTCAGTTGAACCTTCCCGCTGTAGTAAAACTCGTCAGAAAAAAACGATTTTATTTATTTAAGTCCCCATCCTCCAGAATGTGTTGCCAAATTTCCTCACAATAATATAAACGTTGCCTCTTATTATTTTCGCCTAAACCCTAGACGGGAAGAAATTTACAGGGATGGTATTTGTAAAAGCGTAAAGCTCTTTAAATTTTGTTCAACGATGTGTTGAAATAATTTACTGCATCCCCTATAGATATCTCAGGATTTTCTAAAAAAAATAAAACAGTTCTTATATTCAAATAAAGAGCATGTTTAGAATTTCTTGACACTCTTCCTTTCTGCAAAATGTTTAACAATACTTTTTACGGTGTTTACTGATGGGACTCTCCTTCTGGGATAAATTCGGTTACGCTATTGTCATTAGAGTAATACAACTTTATTATTTCATATTTCACTTCTTCCGAATAACCCACTTTAAGATTTTAAAGTTCTAACTTTTATTAAAAATTAAAGGCTCAATTTAATTACTAATGCTGTGTCAGTCATTATCATTAATAATGTCATAATGTCAAACATAAATTTTTCCATGGATAGGTACAAATAATTTAAGTCTACGGTATTCTTTAAACTGCATAATTTAAAAATTGGCTGGACGAAATATTAACATATTTTTTTTTATTGGTCGCCCATTATACCTATTTAAAGCACCCCTTAGCTTGTTCAAATCGAACGTTCGAAAACGGGCGTTTTTTAAAGTTACCATGGCAAAATCAACAGCTCTATAAACGTGAAGTCTAAATGATAATTTTTTGATTATTGATCTGACAGAAGTACCTTGTAGCGTCAAATAAAATATTACCAACAAATTCAAAATCTTTATTTAAACATTGTTTAACACTTTTAATTTTATAAATGGAAATAGAAAGTACAGTTAGTATTTAAGATATATTAATTTTTATTTACATATTTTACATTATTAGTTCTTATTTCCATTTTTTGGAGTAATAATACTATTATTAATGATTTCAGGGTGCACCAATAAAAAAAATAGCGTAAAGTATTCGAGGATATAGTCCTGCCAAGAAAACAAGGTCCCTGAAGGTGGGGCTTTGATGTCGCCCTTGTCTGAAAGGTACATTCGGGTTAAAAAGTATCAAGGCGGTAAATTTAAATGTGACGTGCTGCTGATATTTGCATTAAATTGGATTTAGTTGACTATATTCGTTAATTTTCTCAAATTTGGGGTAATTACATGAAATACAAAACTCAAGTCTCCTCAAAAAACAATTTTTCTTAAGGTCACTCTTAGATTGGAATAATTGTAGCGTGAATTTAAGTAAAATTACTTATTGGGGAGACCTTTAAGTTTCTTGTATTTCATTAACTAGGATTTTATTAAGTTCAAAATATTAAATAATTCGAACAATAAGGTCAGTTGAATACTCAGTATTCGAATTACTATTAACGGAAATAATTATAAACCACTTAGCTCATTTAATTTTACGGAAAATATTGATAGATTTACAAATAAACATTGAAATTAAATTGTTTAAAAGTTATTAATTAGAGACAGAACGCTAACAATAATTAAAAATAGGCAAATAACTATAAAACTGCAGCTCATAATTAATTTTATGAAAAACGTACAGAGATTTACAAATAAACATTGAAACTAAGTTATTTAAGGGTTATTAATAAAATATACTCAGAAATTTTATGAAAGCTAACAAAAATTAATAACAGGCAAGTTCATAATTAATTTTATGAAAAGGATTAAAGTGAACCTCCTTCCTCTTCATGTTCGTCATCATTACTGATTTCCTCGTCATCAGAAGAACCTGTGTTAGGTTGAAAAACAATCTTTCCACAGCTTCATCCAGCAATGCATCACGTTCCCACATTTCTTGTACCACATTGTCAACGTGAGCACCATTCTTTTGCCATTCCGATACGCTGATATCGCCAAAGCGTTTCGAACAAAATTTTCAATTTCATTACCACGTTGACCAACATTGTTCATCGCAACCTTGTGTTTTGCTAAACTTCAAATTAATTCTACCGGCTTAAGCTCGCAATGGTACGGTGGCAAGCGAAGTACAGTGTGACCGTGCTGCTTTAATAACTCATCAACATAGAAAGTTGTGTTGTCATTAAATTTCTTCACTAATTCTACCAATTCTGCCTTTCGCATGTTGTAGAAACCTTATTAGTTTCCAGCCACATACTTCTGGTCATATTGCATTGGTGGTTTATTAATTTGAACGCTGTGGTAAGCAGTATTGTCCATGACGACAATACCATTAGGTGGTAGATTTAGCTGTTTTTGTAACCAAGTCATGGTAGTTTGCTGACTTGCTATTTGACTTAAAGATCAACAATCCATTATTTACAAATACATACGATCCACCAGCATGAATTATAATGTGCCTTTGGCTTGCTCGATTAGTTTGATAAACTCCTGCTTCTTCTTCTGATTGCCAGCATTTACTCACTCCATAAGAGAGATGAATGAAAGTTTAATCTAAATAAGTAACTCGTTTCTTGTTATCACCATAAGAATTATTCCCCCGTAATTTCCGCAGGTAACGAGAGCGCCATGCAAAAATTGTAACATTAAAAGCGTCTGCCAAAGTATAAACACTAAAACTGGGCCAACTTATAACATTATAACAAAAGCTATGATGTAATAAACAATTTGTAATTGATCGAATAATCTTAATTAATATAAAAAATTACCAAATAACAATCGCTACTGCCGTCGGCTCAATCGGAAGATGAAGATAAGGGAGAGTTCTAATATACTGAGTAGTTAACCTACCTGAAATGCTACTTGCTTCCCATCTGCTTAGTTATTTTCACTTCACTTAATTCATAAAAAAATGTTATTTAAAATTATGAAAAATGATAAAATCTCGAGCGCCATGTTGTCTTTTTTTTCTTATATATATATATATATATATATATATATATAGGAACAACAAAACCTAGTTAATGAATAATAGTAAACAATTTATCAAAATGAAAATAAAATAACATGATATACTTAAGTTTATTCAATATCTGATTGAAAACGTAAAAAATCAGAAGTCTTATACTATTCTAAAATTATATAAAAACATTACCTTTGAACGGTTCTGTCCATAAACTATAACTGGTAACTATGAAGCAGAATGGTGAACTTGGTGAGGTCAATATCTTGCTTATTTATCCTTAATATATTGTGTCCATAAATTTATTGAATTTCTTTGAAGTTTAATTCGCCAAATTTATTTATAAAAGTATGTAGAACTTGCGTTGTAAAATGTAATTCAAGTAAAAATTGCCATTTAAACCAGAAAAATAATAGAATAGTAAATTACTGACTTATACGTGCCATTAAAAATAATTATTATAAAACTGCCATATAGAAGTATGCATTAAAAAAATATTAGTAAAATAATTGCAAAATAAGTGAAAAAGGAGTGCAAACTAAGTGCAAAATAAACGAAATAGGAGTGCCTAAAAAAAGCAAAGGTTTTAGTTTTAAAATATAATGAATTAGAAAATAACTTACCATCAAAATCTGATGGCACTAATAAAAAAGTTAGGTAAAAACCATGCTTACTGCTGTAACATTCAGCATTAAGTGAATTAAAAAAAAGGCTTTCAGAATAACTCAAATGAGTATTCCCCCTAAAAGTTTTCACGCGTTGCGCGGATACAATAATTTAAAACCAATTTTTTTAAGAAAGGGAACTATAACTATTTATGTAATATTACACCCAAAAGATATGTTCTAGGAAATGCAAATTAAGTTGCCTTTCTCAATTCTACATATTAATAATTAAAAACTTTTCTAATATTACGCCAAATAAATGAACGATTCTTAAATTAATGTACTTTTTAATACAACCACAAAAAAAGGTTGTTACACACCCCCTCCTAAAATTTGTACTCTGAGATCACCAAAGCGGAGATTCCAAACACTAAGCTAATAAATGAAATTATTAAAATTTAAAACATACAAAATGTTAAGCTAATTAAATATAAGCAATATTTAAAAAATAAAAAGAAAATGTACGAAAAAGTACGGAAAATGTGGTGATGTCGGTCAGGAAAGACCCCTCGCAACACCATAAAAGCTAATGACGCGCTACCACCCGCACACGCCACTAGTCGAGAATCAAGGACCCGAAACCTTAAATAAAGTAAAAAACTTTAACTGGTGGGGTTAGTGAAGCAAACCACCATCAGAAGAGCAAAATGAGTATCCGGTAAAAAAAATTTAATCTAAGGTAAAAAAAACGAACGGAAACCTAAACCTACCATGACCTGAGGGGACAGTGGGCAGAGAACCAGGAAACGGTTATCGTGCAACTTTATAAAAAATCAAGGCTAAACGTCACTCTACTCGAGAGTATAAAAATAAAAAATCCTTCCGGACTAACAATAAATAAACGCAAGACTTGAGGTCGAGAGAGAGCGGTTCAATTACCCTACCCCGGTGGTCTCAAACCAAGCCTCCTAGGTACATAACACAACTACCACTGTCACGTTCGATAAGTGAGTCAAAATCGGTAAATCCAAGATACGATTATTTCCATGGCAAATTAGCTCAGGATGCTTCGTCGTGGAGAACAAGAGAGGCCACTCTACCCTTCACGAGATTCAAGTTTCATATTGTTCCACAGTCGTCGTCCAAGACCAAACATACCCTAACTAACACGCACATTTTATAAATAAATCGAAATCTAGGTGAGATAGCAAAGAAAAAGATGAAGCACTCTTACGAACACAACAACCCCCTCCTAAAACTACCAAAACGTCATAATCAGGAAGTGAACTAATCGACGTTGACACGAGGCGAACCGAAGTCCTCAAGCACCGTCCAAGAATAGTAACACTACACAAATCAGGAAAAATAAAATAATTAAATCAATCAAAAAATAAAAATGTATAGAAGCATTACTAGTTTTCTTATCCATGGTTATGAGTTTTACACGTCAAATTAACGATCAGAGGTAAACTCAAAATAGTTATCTTCAATTTTACTATTGTAATAAATAGCAAATTGTAAATCCAATAAAGGAAGATAATCTGCCTGAGAACTAATGTCCCAAAAAATCGGCAAAACAATCGCACGATGGGATCTAAATATCAACCATCATGCTAACAAATGTAGCAAAAAATAAAATAAGTGGTTTGCAAAGCCACAATAATATAAAAAATAAAATAATGTGCGAAATAAGCACAAAATAAAATTATTTTGAAAAATTATCAAAATAATTAAAAAATATAAATAAGAAAACCAGAATGTAAAAATACTAAAATAGAAAAATAATTAAAAAGAATACGAAAAAATAAGAACTAATGCGGTTTTAAATCCTTAACATGAAAAACACCTAAGGGTTTATTATCAATAGGGGTGGCCAATCGGTACGTAGTTGGACCTACCACCTCAATAACTTTCGCTTCAATAAATTTTGGAGCTAACTTTTGACTATAATTTTTAGTCGCATCAGATAAAGTAAAATTCTTTTTCCAAACCAAATCGCCAACATTTAATTTCAATGGACGACGTCGCAAATTGTAAGATTTTGAATTTCTTTCGTAAGCTGCATGTAAATTTTGTTTAACATGTTTAAAAATGGGTGAAAGTTCATTTAAATCTTGAACTAATTGTTCACGGTTAGTAATAAATAAATCATCCTCTTTGAAATCCTTTAGTCGACCATAAACATTTCCAGAAATAGGAGCTGTCCGACCAAACGCCAAAAAGGAAGGTGAAAATTTCGTAGACTCATGAACAGCGTTACGAATAGCATGCGCAATTTTGTGAATTTCAACATCCCAATCCTTGTGATCATCTTGAATATAAGACCTGATTGCAGTACCTACTACTTTATTAACTCTCTCAGCAAAATTTGCTTGAGGGTGATAACTTGCATTAAATTAAATGGATTGAACTTTGTAAGAACTCATTAAATTTTTAAATTGTAAACTTTTAAATTGAGGACCATTGTCCACCATACAAATTTGAGGAACACCGTAAACTAGAAATACATTCAAAAGGATAAGAAATATTTTTCTCTTTACCCAAAAAACCATAATGATTAAATTGTGAAGACTTGCTTCGGTTACAAACATTGCAATTCCTAATATATTTCGAAATAGCTGACTTCATTTTTGGCCAGTAATAAAATTCTTTAATTTTTGAAAAAGTTTTAAAAACCCCAAAATGTGATGATGTAGGATCATCATGAAATTTTCGTAAAATATCTTTCCTTAAAGATTTCGGAACAACTAATTTCCATTCCACTAAATTCGATTCGATGTTCAAATCATTAGAAATAGATTTGTAGAGTTTATTATCTTCAACTCTCCAATCAGGAAATAATTCAGGATTTTTAGAAACGTTGGCTAACATTTTCTTATACCAATCGTCTAAATCGACAACAGAAAATGCTAAAGAACTAACTTCCAAAGGTGCTCTAGAAAGTGCATCAGGAACAACATTTAAATTACCTTTACGATGAATAACTTCAAAATCAAATTGTTGAAGTTTAACACTCCATCTGGCTAATCGACCAGAAGGATCTTTTAAATTATTGAGCCAAATCAATGAATGATGATCAGTAATAACTTTAAAATGGGTACCTTCAATATAAGGTCTAAACTTTTGAATACCAAAAATAACTGCAAGTAACTCACGTTCTGTAATTGAATAATTTTGCTCGGCTTTGTTTAAAGTACGAGAACCATAGGCAATAACAACCTCATTTTCTCCAACACCTTGTGTTAATACACATCCAACTCCACAATTAGATGCATCACATTGTAAATAAAATGTTTTAGAAAAATCAGGGCTCGCTAAAATAGGAGCATCAACTAATAAAGATTTAATTTTCAAAAATGAATCATTCGCTTCGTCATTCCATATAACTTTCTGAGATTTCTTCTTACCTTTCAATAAATATTAATCGGAGCTAAAATTGTGGAAAAATCATAAATGAAACGTCTATACCAAGAACACATTCCAATAAAACGTTTAACTTCTGTAAAAGTGTGTGGTTGAGGAAATTCAGTAATAGCTTCCACCTTTGAAGGATCGGTGTGAAAACCATTCTTATCAATAACAAAACCTAAATATGATAATCGAGGTTTACAAAATTCACATTTATCTAAATTAATATTTAACTTGGCATCCTTAAGCCTTTTAAAAACTTCCGTTAAAATATCAACATGTTCCTTGGAAGTACTTGAAAAAATAATAATATCGTCTAAATAAACAAAAACTGATTGAGATAAATCATGTCCTAAAATGGAATCCATAAATCGTTGTAATGTACTGGGTGCGTTTGTAAGTCCCATGGGCATAACAGTATACTCAAATAATCCTCTACGTGGAACAGTAAAAGCAGTTTTTTCACAACTCTCAGCGTCTAAAGGAATTTGCCAAAAAGCTTTCTTTAAATAAATTGAAGTTAAATAACGAGCATCTCTTAATTTATCCAAAATATCGTTTAAAAAAGGTAAAGGGTAAGCATCTTTTTTTGTAACAGAATTTAATTTCTTAGCATCAAAACAAACTCTAAAATCACCTGACTTCTTAACTAAAACCATTGGAGAATTCCAAGGGGAAGAACTGGGTTTAATAATTCCTTGCTCTAACATATCATCAATTTCTCTGTTCGCATGCTCCAACATAGCAGGAGATAATGGAAAATAACGTTGTTTAATTGGTACTGCATCACCAGTATTAATTGAATGAAAACTTTATTTGTCTTACCTAACTTTGAAGTTGATAAGGTTTTAAAAGGTCAATAACTTGATTTAATTCAAAACTTGATTATTATTAAGATCATCAATACTCTTAATCATAGAAAAAGTTGTATCCGCAGAGTTTGCAACAAAAGAATTTTCACCAAAATCAGCTTTAATTTCAAATAAACGACAAAAATCTACCCCCAAAGTAATTGCAGTAGTAATAAATTCAGAAACAATAACAGAAGTAGTTTTAGTAATACCATTAATAGTCAAAGATAAATCAACACCAGATAAAAGCATCTCCGCCCTAGAAATATTTCGAGCAATCATTAGCTCCTCACATCTTTGAATAAAAGTAAAGACTTCTTTCTCACCATCATTAAATTTTAAATTTAATTTATAAACAGGAACAGAACTTTTAGAAATTTGTAAGTTATTAATTAACTTGGAAAAATCGTCAGTAGGAATATTAAGTGAAGTATTAACAGGGTCGTTTTGTGACATCGAAATATTAGAAGTATCTAAATTTGAAACATCATTATTTAATTCAATATTTTCATTTATAGATTCAATTAATTCTAACGATTCGTTACATATAGTCAACAATTGATCATGTAAATATAAAAAGTCACTATCAAAAGTAGTATAATTTAAGCGTTTCAAAATATGAATTAAACGTGTGTGTAGCCTAAGATATTCTGATTTCGAGGGCTTATGTTTAAAAAGTTTAATCGAAGGCTGAATATGATTTAGCTTTTCCTTCAATAATTTCAATTCTACTGTTTGATATATTTCATACTTCTGGTATGAATCAAATAAATTTGGATTGATCTTTTCTGAATTTAATATTCGTCTTAAAAGTTTACGCTTCTCTTCCACTGTTAACCTTTCTGCTACATTTACATTTCGGAAGTTTAATTCGACTAATAACTCATCACTATATAAAACATCAACTAAGTAATTTAAATTTGACATCGTAAAAAATATTATATAACACAATCAATAAATTTCATTATGTATAAACACATAAAAATACCAAGCGTAACAATAAATGGTAACACTCCTTAAATCTCGGTCAACTCTTAACATAATCAAAATAAACCAAAGCGAGAATAACCAGCATTGAAACAACAGCAAATCAAGTCCCTTTTTCAAGCCCCAGTGTAGTATTAACACAAATGTAAATAAAATAATAAATTTCAAGCAATAAATTTCAAAGTAACAAATCTCAAACAATACATTTCAAAGTCCCTGCTCGCCCGCGCCAAATTGTAACATTAAAAGCGGCTGCCAAAGTATAAACACTAAAACTAGGCCAACTTATAACATTATAACAAAAGCGATGATGTAATAAACAATTTGTAATTGATCGAATAATTTTAATTAATATAAAAAATTACCAAATAACAATCGCTACTGCCGTCGGCTCAATCGGAAGATGAAGATAAGGGAGAGTTCTAATATACTGAGTAGTTAACCTACCTGAAATGCTACTTGCTTCCCATCTGCTTAGTTATTTTCACTTCACTTAATTCATAAAAAAATGTTATCTAAAAATTATGAAAAAATGATGAAATCTCGAGCGCCATGTTGTCTTTATATATATATATATATATATATATATATATATATATATATATATATAGGAACAACAAAACCTAGGATAATAATAAACAATTTATCAAAATGAAAAAAAATAACATGATATACTTAAGTTTATTCAATATCTGATTGAAAACGTAAAAAAATCAGAAGTCTTATACTATTCTAAAATTATATAAAAACATTACCTTTGAACGGTTCTGTCCATAAACTATAACTGGTAACTATGAAGCAGAATGGTGAACTTGGTGAGGTCAATATCTTGCTTATTTATCCTTAATATATTGTGTCCATAAATTTATTGAATTTCTTTGAAGTTTAATTCGCCAAATTTATTTATAAAAGTATGTATAACTTGCGTTGTAAAATGTAATTCAAGTAAAAATTGCCATTTAAACCAGAAAAATAATAGAATAGTAAATTACTGACTTATACGTGCCATTAAAAATAATTATTATAAAACTGCCATATAGAAGTATGCATTAAAAAAATATTAGTAAAATAATTGCAAAATAAGTGAAAAATGAGTGCAAACTAAGTGCAAAATAAACGAAATAGGAGTGCCTAAAAAAAGCAAAGGCTTTAGTTTTAAAATATAATGAATTAGAAAATAACTTACCATCAAAATCTGATGGCACTAATAAAAAAGTTAGGTAAAAACCATGCTTACTGCTGTAACATTCAGCATTAAGTGAATTAAAAAAAAGGCTTTCAGAATAACTCAAATGAGTATTCCCCCTAAAAGTTTTCACGCGTTGCGCTGATACAATAATTTAAATCCAATTTTTTTAAGAAAGGGAACTATAACTATTTATGTAATATTACACCCAAAAGATATGTTCTAGGAAATGCAAATTAAGTTGCCTTTCTCAATTCTACATATTAATAATTAAAAACTTTTCTAATATTACGCCAAATAAATGAACGATTCTTAAATTAATGTACTTTTTAATACAACCACAAAAAAAGGTTGTTACAAAATGTCATTTCTTTCCATTACGATTTTTTTCTTATTATGACATTTCTGAAATTTAAAGCCGATCTGATGGAGATAGTTGCGAAGCGTTTCGCGACCACCTAAAACAGTTAAAAAAATTGTTAAAAACATAGTTTTTCTTTAAAATATAAAATGACTGATTAATTTTTACTGCGAGAGTTTAAAGTAATTGTTTAAAAGCACAGTCAAAAAGACTAAAAATTTATCACAACTGTTGTGTTATGACCTTTAATAATAAATAAGAGTCTAAAATTGATTGCACTCAATAGAAAATATTCTTTAAATTTTTATTTATTTATTCTTAGTTGTTGTGTCAAATGTTGAAATTCGTCTACAAATTTTTGCATAATATGGCTATCGCTGTGGTCATATGGTGTAACACAGATAGTGAGTATAACATAAACAGCGAACGTAGCGTACATAGCTATCGCTCGGTTTGGCCGAGTCTAAAACTGAGAGGTCACTGAGAGTGAAGCGAAGGGAAGTTAAGCGAAACTGACTTGAGATAAACTAAACTAAGTGAAATAAAGCTACCCCGGCAAGATGTGCAGTTGATTTGCAAAAGTATAAGAAAGACGTAGGTAACATTCTTCTCGTTTGTTCATATCCACACCCTTTGTATTCATTTTAGTTCGTCAAACTATTACATACTACTGAACTTACTCCAGCAAAGAATTCGCTCGAATCAAAACAGATCTAAACCGAGCGAAGATAAATATTGTTTTTAAGCTTCGCTAGATTAATATTGCCTGGCTTAAGCGGCTTTTATATTTACGAGTACGGAGTACTCGGATTTACTAGGATCCGAAGTCCTTCTCTCCAGAATTCAGTTTCTGTCATATTTGAATATAAAAAACACATACTCGAATACGAGTAGGTACTCGGAAATGTAAATGACGCTTTTTCCTTTTCCCGTGATCGCATACGTTTATAATAAAGCTAATTTTTATAAAACTTAGCACCCAGTGGCTGGCCCCTCACTTTTAATCTTCAATTATAATTTAATTTTCTCCGCTTTGATTAATTTGAACATTAAAATAAGTTATTTTGTCTAAAACATACCAGAATAGCCAATTTTCTCTTGCATCTTATTGACCGAAATGTTTAACGTGGGAACTTTGTTATCGACGGTGTAGGTTTCATGTACTGTTCTCTTCAATATTCCCAAGTCGTAATCATCTAACACGATTTTTTTAGGACGGTCACTTTTTTTCGTCGCTTGACTTAACTTCATTTCTAATAATAATTATCGTTATTTACATATTTTGTTGGGCAATTCAAAAAATTACCTGATTTTTTTTGTATAAAAGTAGCCGATTTCCGTTGCGGCAGCTGCTAATCCCGTTACCTTTTTCAAAGGAAATGACCACACACCTGCGACTTTCTGCTTATCGAAGAACTCGATAACGTTTTTAATAATATTTCTGGCCTCGGAATGAACCGATTTTCTAGAAATCGTAGCCATGTGTTTAGTAGGATATTGACAATGACAATGACAATTTAGTGATATTGTACACGATTGTACATCTAAGAATTCTAACGTGTGATTGGGCAAATTGAATTCGCGCCACTTTGGTGATATTCAGTTCGCATATTTACCGGGGACTTTGTTTTTCTGGCAGAGCTTTAACTGGTCTTTAAAACACTTACTCTATTTCGCCGTCGTGCTCGAACAATCACGCGTATTTTAAAGACATTTTTATCCACTTATACTTTAATATACTGATATGTTTTTGAAATGAGCTTAAAAACTTCTACTTAATTATTGAATAAAACACAGGGTGTTCCGTTTAAAAAAAATGTAAGTTAGGTTCACTTTTCCATCAGTTTATGAGATATTTGAAAGTTTGATAGTTCTAAATTGTAATATAACTAGAAACCTACAACTATTGTACTTAAGGTTTTTTACTATCTCAAATAATAAATCTTGTAGGAGAGTGTCAAAATATAATAGAACACCCTGTGCTTATGCAATAGTGTTTGATTGTAAAATAAATCTTTTTAATTAATTAAATACATTTAAAATTAAATCATTAAGATAAATAAAACTTATAATTACAGCTAGCGTAATTATGTTTAGTCCGTGCGCAGATGATTAAAATCCTGATTATAATTCTACAAATGCACAAATTAGAAGTTTAGGAACATCACATAACTCAAAAGTTGTGTCTTGCCTGAATATTTCTTCTTTCACTTGGCCTCACGCCAGCGCTCGCATATACAAATATGTTATCCACTTTCTACATTCAAAAACTGCGTATTTATTGCTATTTACTTAAATACTACCTTAATTATTTCCATCTTGTCCGAGAAGAACTTTTTCAATAAAGAAAACATGCCTAAGATAATTTTGTGTTCGGTATAAAACAAAGATAACCCAATTAATGCAGAAATATAATATGATGTGAAGTAAGGATCTATAATCACATTGTTTAACTTATATAATTTCTTGAGGAATAATGTTTGTCACTATAATGAATATAGTTCTATTTCACTTAGTTATACACCAATTACATATTAATTTGTTTTGAAAATTCCTGTACAACCGTTTTTATGAACACTATCAATTTTACTTGACCCATTTCCTCCAAGTTTAACTACGATTGCTGACTATTTTGTCTGCTGCATATGCAATCTGCAGATTTCACTGCTATGCATCTGGCCTACGTTTACTGGTACAAGTATAGGCAATCCATATTACCTCAAGACTAGCTGGCTGATTTTGTATCCTACGCCGATTACCAAATCATTGAGGATGTTATTATCGCTGCTGTACATACAGTGAAGATAGTCTAGCCTTAAATTACTTATATAAATTATCTTAAACGTTCTTGTATTATTATTATTGTATTATTCGCATGTACCTAATCAGTTATCCATGTTTACTTTAAATTAACTGAATAAAATATTCTACGTACTGTTGCTGTTATACATTGTTGCTAAATAGTAGTAAAATAGTTTTAAACTTTATTAACTTGGAACTTCTTGTACATTTCTTTTGTTTTTATTCATGTTATTTAAGAGGTTAAAACTCTTATATCAGGTTACTTTTTTTTTACTTTAATACTATACAGGGTGTTTCATAGGGAAAGTGAGATACCTTAACTTCAGATAGTGGACTACTAGACGATCTCTAAAACCCCATACCTAATGGGTCTCACTACTTTAATAATCAATATACAGAGCGTTTTATTTATTTTTCAAACTTCTTGCTTGGTTCATAAGTTTCTAGCCACACTATATTTTCTTGATATTTGTGTGGCATATTTCCTTCTAGGTGTTTAATCGACTAATTTATCTACAATAAAAGAAATCCAGGTTCGGATTTTAAAGAAATTACAAAATATTCCCACCCAAAAACAACACCTTGTATAGCAAACCTTTCTAAAGTGGATTCTGTATTTGAAAAGGACACGAAAAAAGAATTTAGTGATGTACTTGGTATGTTCGGCAAAATGTTTCTTCTTCTAAATTTTTGAGTTCGAATTCTGAAATGGTGTGAATTGTGAGGGCCTAAAACGGAAACAATTTTTTTATGTGATTTAGTTTTAATGAAGACTATTTAACTTACATTGATAAAATTTTAACATTTAAGTATTGCTTCATTATTTGCGACAAATATCCACAAAAATCATTCATCTTCAATTAACGAGTAAATAACAAAGAAGCCACAAAGAGCAATTAACTTTAATTAATGAAGAACGCCAGAAATTAAAAAAAAATAAAACTTTACTACCCAAAACTAAAACAGTTGTTCAAAACGACCACCATCTTGTTTAAGGCAAAGTCTTGCTCTTCTTATAATATGCGTGACTGACTTTCTAATATCTGGTCTGGGTTACTGTCCATTTCTTGAAAGGGTTCTTGAATCCGTTCAAGGAGTTTTTCCCAGCTATCTACTTTCTCGTCGTAAATTTTGGATTTAAAGAATCCCCAAATATAATAATCGACAGGATTAAAATCACACGACCTTGAAGGCCAGACATGAGGGGCACCTCTACCAATCCATCTATTGGAAAAATAGATAATATAAAATATTTCTCACTATGCGTCTGTAATGTGGTGGAGCACCATCATGTTTAAAGCATATTCCACCTGTATCGATATGTTCATCATCTAACAGTACTGGTAAAATATTATCCAGAAATTTTAAATAAAATTCGCCGGTTAGGTTAGGATATGTGCTCCTGTTAACTTATTATCAAATATGCCACACCATGCATTAACCGAAAACTTATGCTGCGAGTGAGCCTGCCTTGTGGAAAATGAATTTTGTTCTTCGCAGACATGTGGGTTCCTCAGATTGTATACCCCGTCTCTCGTGAATTGTGCTTCATCCGTGAATAGACATCTGTTTACTATCGTTGGATTTCAGATGATCCACCTGTTAAAATTGATTCTGGGTATATCATCTCCTGCTGCTAACCTTTGTACTTCCTGTACATGGTAAGGGTGGATGCGATTGTTTTTAAGTCTTGACCAAACAGTAGTATGTAGAAATTTCAAAGCTTGACTAAGTCGTCGAGTACTCACTTTTGGATTATTCTCAATGAAATTGACCGTGTCGCCTGGAATAATTATATACTTTTCCAAATGATGTAATACTTGGTGTTCTTCGTTATGGAAGCCGCATTTCATACTCCCTTCTAGCTGTCCTGCCATTACCATCACAAAAACCGTACACATATACCATATCCGCATATTCATTATTGCTGAATTTAAGAGGCATATTATTCGTCCTTAATTCAGAAATAACGTACGAAATCTCAAATAAATCAGTTGATGCAGACCAAAATAAAAGTACATCTAGGAAGAATAAAGTTATGTTGAATCCGCATTGTTTTAACTTTGTTTTCATTAATTTTTAGGTGTTGTTTAAAACTTCTGGTGTTCTTCATTAATTAAAGTTATTTGTTTTGTGTGGCGTCTTTGTTATTTGTTCGTTAACTAAGATCCATGTTTTCCGTGGATTATTTATCGCAAATAATGAAGAAATATTTGAATGTTAAAATTTTATCAACTTAGGAAATGGTCTTCTTTAAAACTAAATTACATTAAAACAAAAATTTTATTTCTATTTTGGGCTCTCACAATTCACACCATTTCATAATTTGCACTCAAAGATTTACAAGAAGCAACATTTTACCGAAAATTAATTTTTTCGTGCTCTTTTTTTTTAAAATCCGGTATTTCATACAAAATCCCCAATGAAAACCAAGGAGTGTATGAGATACCGTGCAACGACTTTTAAAGCACTTATATCGGAAAAACTAATAGAATATTATATGCGAGAGCCGATGGACAAAAACTAGCAATTAAACAGCACAATCCATCATCGTCTTTAGCTGCGCATCATTTAGATACAAGACACCAAATTAACAACAATATCCGTTTAATTGCACCTCTATATACCTTACAAGAAAGAATTATTAGAGAAGCAGTTGAAACTGAAAGAAGACCAAACGCCCTCAATAAATGAGATGACACTTCTAGAATACCACAAATTTGGAAGAATATCATTAAACAAGTTGATTCGACATTTCAACCAACTCCAAATTTTCCCGAAATTTCAAATACTTATGCTGCAACTATTCCTGACGTCCCCACTTCTACGCCTTCTACATCATGTACTAGACCAACTACCCGAAGTCAAACACACTCGTCCAGATTAAATTTAAACTAGTTACCTTGTTTCACATTCTGTGTTTGTTAAAAGTAGTTACCTTATTTCAATATATATATATATATATATATATATATATATATATATATATATATATATATATATATATATATAGTCATTCGTTTGTCCTGTTTGTCCTGAAGGCTATTCTTCTAGATCATCTTCTGTATACTTCCTTATTTTCTGTTCTATAATTCTTGTGTATGTTTTGTATATTACTGATGATAGGCATATGGCTCGATAGTTCTCGCAGTTTGTTGTATCTCCTTTTTTATAAATTGGGGTTATTAGATTA
Organism: Vesta saturnalis; assembly: GCA_036346205.1. Lineage (NCBI taxonomy): Eukaryota > Metazoa > Arthropoda > Insecta > Coleoptera > Lampyridae > Vesta > Vesta saturnalis. Next base: position 2,544,853 of record JARFJB010000576.1, on the reverse strand, counting down.
TTATTCCATTCTTCAGGTATTTTGTTATTCCTCTGTGCTTTCTTGAATATTTCTCATAACCAGTTTATTTCTATTTCTCCCTACCATTATATGATTTCAGGTTCTTTGTTATCTTCTCTGCATGCTTTTCCTATTTTAATTTTTCATATTTCCTCTATTACCTCTTGTTTGTTTATATTATACACCTCCATTTCCTCTTCGTGTATTTCTTGTTTTCTATCTTCTTCTATTAGGCCATCTTGTTCTTCTTCTTTATCGAAGTTTTCAGCAAAGAACTCCCTCCATCTATCTGTCATGTCTGCTGCTTTGAATACCAGTGTGTTGTCTTTGTTCCTTATCCCACTCGTTCTTTCCTTTACCTCTCATAGCCTTGATTTTGTTCCAAAATTTTCTGTTATTATTTCTAAAGCTGGAAGCTTTAGAAATAATAACAGAAAAATAGAAGAATTAAACTAGAGTATAATTCTTCTCCTAAATCCTCACAAGTGTTCTTCTTGGATCGCTTGCCTTCTTTCTTCGCTAGTTTATTTAGTTTGTCTTATTCTTCTTTGTCTTTCTTTGTTTTCATTTTTTATTGGTATCTATTCTGTGCCATTTTCTTCTCTTTAACCACGTCCCACCATCTAGTTCGTTTATTTCCTTTTCTGATTTTTTTAATTCCGCATACCTTCGTTGCCGTATTTAGTGTAGTTTCTTTAAAATTTTTCCATCTTCTTTCTAATTTTAAATTGGTATTTTTTCTCTATTGAGTTTTTGGGGCATTATACGTCTCTTCTGCGTATTGTTCCTTCACTTTTCATTCTTTATTCGACTTATATTAATCTTCTTATATATACTGCATTCTTCTTCCACAATTATGGGTTGAGATATTTTTCCCATGCCCATTATGTGATTTGTACTGAGCTCTGCCTCTTTCCGTACTTTAATTTCTTTTATTGTGCTCTAAAAATCCTGGCTATATACAATGAAGTCGATTACACTCTTTACATTTCTTCCTTCTGCCACAAAAGTTTATCCATCTTCCATAGGTTGATACCAGAAGGAGTTTTCAATTTTTAGGTTGTTTGTATTGCAGAATTCCAGGATCTTTATTCCATTTCTGTTTATTTCCTTTTCTCCGAATTCTCCCAAACTGCCCATTCCTGTATTAGTACCATTTCTTACTCTAGCATTCCAGTCCCCTATAATTATTATTTTGTCTTATTTTGCCTTATCTGGTGTACTTTGTAATGATTCACAAAATTCTATCATTTTTTCCTCTACTGTTCCTTCTATTGGTGCGTATATTTGTATAATGGTTAATTTTTTATTGGTCATAATAATTCCTTCTGAATTATTATGCCTACTCCTTCCTTTGCTCTGTTGCCCATTTCCACTCCTGAGTACATTCTATAATTGTTTCCAAGGTTTTTGTTTCGATTTTCTGTTATTATTGTTTCAGTTAAACCTAAAATCATTAGCTTATAATTTTTCATCTCATCCAGAACTTCCACATATTTCCCCGTTAAGGATGTTACGTTCCAGGTTCCCACCTACCAATTCTTTATTGTCTTGGTTTCATATATATTTTACCACGTACATTGTCTCTTATACCCATCTTAATTTCTCTTATCTTCACATTATATTTATTTTCATTTTCTTTATTTTTATTTGCTTGTGTCGTTTCCAATTTCCGTCCTGCGTTGGTCTGCGTTAGTTTTTTGGAGTATTATCCGTTTTCCTTGTTTTAGTAATCTTCAATAATTTGTTTCTTACAGTCTCATCCTCTTCCTTGTTTTCTGGGGATCTTTGACTAGGTGTTCTGCCCTTTTTTGTAAGTTCGTGTATCACTCGTTGCATCTTGTTCTCATCAGCCACTTTCTCTTCATTTTCTTTTATGTAATACTTTTCTCTTTACTTTATCTGTTCCACGGAGAAACTATTGCTGTCTATTATCAGTTTGTTAAATCCCATAGTTGCATGGTGACCTTCTTCTCAAACTACCTTCTTATGTTGTCTGAGTTCTTTTTGCTGTTCCCTTGTAAAATCCTCTTCTATGAAAAGTTTTGTTCCTACTAGTTTGTTCGTCGGTCTAAGAATTTCTGCTTTTTTATTCAAGCTTCTCATTTCCATCACTATTGGTCTTCTCTTATTTTCTTGTTCTTTTCTAATTCTTCTGATTTCTACCACGTCCTCTTCCTTCCCTATTGTTAGTTTCATATCTACTAGAATTGCCCTCATTTTTTCTTTCAGCATTAAGTCGCTCTCTTCTAGGTTCCTCAACTCCATGTATTATTAGTTTCTTCTTCTTTATCTCCCTTTCCAATCCTTCTACCCTTCTATGTGGTTTACCATTTTCTTTTTGAGCAATTGGTTCTCCCTTTTCAATGGCTCATTCTCCATTCTAATTTTATTCAGCTCATTCTGGAGACCGTCCATTTTCTTTTCTATTCTTTCATCTATCTTTTTCATTTCGTTTAGCTTTGTATTTATGACTTCCAGCATTTCCATCATCTTTACAGACTTTACTTTCTTCGTTGTACTGAACTACAGTTATGTAAATTATCAAATTTAACTACTTAACAATGATGGTATTGTTATTATGAATTAGTTTAATTAGTGTATTAGTTGCTATACGATAAGCAACCGATCCGGATCTTCTCCTTGAAGGTCATCGTTTTCTCCTTGCCGCTATAAAATAAATTATCTACGGCCTTGTAGTCTGTTTACGTTCAAAACAAGATTAATGCGGCTTACCATCGGCTATGTTCACGGTCACGTTCGGTCTAATGTAATCGGTGTTTAATTCCTTCAACTTCTATTTTCAACTTTCCAACTATTCCTTAATTCCAAACACACTCCATAAATGTTATTTCAATAAATCCGGTTTTAATTATGTTTAATCCAGAGCTATTCGCGCACCAAAACCTTTCTTCCTTGACCAGGCCCGGACAATCAATTAATAAAATTAATCATTACTCAAATATTGAAAAAAATTAGAACTAACACAAATTATCAAACTTAATATTTAAAAAATTTGCGGTTAATTACGCGTCGATTCAAAAATTTGCATAGAACATCCATGTGGTTAAGGACTATATACAGGTATTTTTATTTCTTTGAAGTATACAGCTGTTTCAGGAGTATTTGATAAAAATCAGAAACAACTCCTAATAAACCAGTCTCTCTACGATGCTGAGCTTCTCCCAAAACCCAATCAGCTCCAGAAGAACCGAAAACAAGCTTAAACACATAATTTTAAGTACGTACGCTTTTACGTTCTCGAGTTATCCCGCATATTAACATACATCCACACATGCACACACACGCACGCACGCATGATCGCACGAACGCACGCACCTACACCACACACACACAAACACAAACAGTAACACTAACACAAACGCAAACACAAACACAAACACAAACACAAACACAAACACAAACACAAACACAAACACAAACACAAACACAAACACAAACACAAACACAAACACAAACACAAACACAAACACAAACACAAACACAAACACAAACACAAACACAAACACAAACACAAACACAAACACAAACACAAACACAAACACAAACACAAACACAAACACAAACAAACACGAACACGAACACGAACACGAACACGAACACGAACACGAACACGAACACGAACACGAACACGAACACGAACACGAACACGAACACGAACACGAACACGAACACGAACACGAACACGAACACGAACACGAACACGAACACGAACACGAACACAAACACAAACACAAACACAAACACAATCACAAACACAAACACAAACACAAACACGAACACGAACACGAACACGAGACACGGACACGAACACGAACACGAACACGAACACGAACAGCAACACGAACACGAACACGAGCACGAAAACAAACACGAACACGAACACGAACACTGACACGGACACGAACACGAACACGAACACGAACACGAACACGAACAGCAACACGAACACGAACACGAACACGAAAACAAACACGAACACGAACACGAACACGAACACGAACACGAACACGAGAACGAACACGAACACGAACACGAACACGAACACGAACACGAACACGAATACGAACACGAACACGAACACGAACACGAACAGTAACACTAACACTAACACTAACACGAACACGAACACGGACACGGACACGAACACGAACACGAACACAAACACAAACACGAACACGAACACGAACAGCAACACGAACACGAACACGAACACGAAAACAAACACGAACACGAACACGAACACGAACACGAACACGAACACGAACACGAACACGAACACGAACACGAACACGAACACGAACACAAACACAAACACGAACACGAACACGAACGCGAACGCGAATACGAACACAAACACGAACACGAACACGAGCACGAACACGAACACGAACACGAACACGAACACGAACACGAACAGGAACACTAACACTAACACGAACACGAACACGAACACGAACACGAACACGAACACGAACACGAACACGAACACGAACACGAACAAGAACGCGAATACCAACACGATCACGAACACGAGCAGGAACACGCAAACCAAACGCAAAAGCAAACGCAAACGAAAATGAATACGCGAACGCAAACGCGAACGCAAACGCGAACGCGAACGCGAACGCATACGCGAACATGAACGCGAACGCGAACGCGAACGCGAACACGAACGCGAACGCGAACGCGAACGCAAACCCAAACGGAAACGCAAACGCAAACGCAAACGCAAACGCAAACGCAAACGCAAACGCAAACGCAAACGCAAACTCAAACGCAAACGCAAACGCAAACGCAAACGCAAACGCAAACGTAAACGCAAACGCAAA
>JARFJB010000576.1:2312500-2535000 GCA_036346205.1 Vesta saturnalis | reverse complement strand
GTAGACTCTAACAGTAATACACAACTAAAGCAAGCTGCAGTTTACTATTTAAAATTCATTGAAGCAGAACGTATGCATAAGCCATTGTTTAATTATTCAATTGTTATGGAATATTTCCCGCAACCAATAAATGATGAGGAGATAAACCTGTATGCAACTATAAAAAAATTTCTTTCATCAACTGCAATCCATTACTATCTACCACAATTTAACGATAATGTGTATACAAACGGGAAGTTACTGTATAAGCAAATCCTTGTGAGTTTAAGAAATAATTCCGAATTAGATCCAAACATAACGAAAGCATTTCAGTATTACTCTGACTACGAAGAGGGACTTGATGATGTACCATTGCATGCAAGCAGAATACAAGAGAAATCATTTAATCTAAAAAACGTATTTAATGACACTCTTAACAATTTGGACCCAAAACTCAAAGCAAACGTAAAACTGCTTTTACGATTTGTTGCAAAGTATCCTTACACTATGAAAGAGTTTAAAATCAGTGGAGATGTTCGCACACAGGCTGAGTTAGCAAATGCCATATTGACTTTTTTGTCTAAATCATCAAATGTTCCTGAAACGTTAAAAATGGGTATACTGGAGTTAATTCAGCACATAACTGACACCGGCCGTGGAGCAGACCTTATATAAACACAAACCTCAACATTATTTTAACTAAGTTATGATTAGATTGTGACATTGTGTAATCTCTGGTCCAAACCTATAAAATCGTAAAAATAATTGTCTCCAAGTTTGATTTTATGGTAATGAGAACATTTCCAATGCTCAGAAAAATACCGATTTTAACATTGCATTCACTGTACTAAAATATTATAAACCGATGTAGTGATCTATAGTAATCAGCTTATTACTGTTTTGCAAATTAGCAATCTTGAAATATTGTAAAGTGTATTTTTAAATGTTTATTCTTGCAAGATGTTTGCGTTTGTAAATAAATTCCAGATTATGCATGTGTTTTGTTATTTTTCTATTCGTTTCTTTGTCTCATATATGGCAACCTGAGTACACAGTATGTGTTAAATATACTTTCAACCATTACAATTTAGTTTGATAGGAATAAAAGATAAGGCTGAATTGTTGTATAGCATGTTAAGAGCTCTCTTACACTATTTCCCTTTAAACCTATATTAGTTTTCTTCAATTGAGTTATGCACCTATACGTAATCAAACAAATATAGAGAGTCAATCAAAATTTTGGAACTAATTCTTAGAGCGCAGTCGCTAATCTGACGTCTATTTTAGCAAAAAAATAACTCAAAACAATGAAACGCCCAAGGGAACATGGCATTAAAACAATATTTATAAAAAAAAATTTAGTTTTTCTGTACCTACGCTAAAGGGAAAAAATCTGCAAAATTAGAATTTCATTACGCGAGATAAAACGGTCGTGACGTAACAGTATGTTTTTTTTCAATTGATAATAAGGAAAAGTTGTAATATACCTAGTGTAAAATTAGTGAATAACTGTTTTAGATAGAGAAAATCTTTAAATATGAAAACTCTGTATTAGCTTCTTCTCCGTTACCTAAAAATATCTACAATCCTACAGGGTGTTGCATTTTCGGATACCAGTATCAACTTAAATATTTTAAAATGAACATCCTGTATATTTTTTAATATTATGATTCTATCGTAAATTGTCTATCTGGAAATGTTTTGTTTTTTAATAAGGATCAACCGTTACAGAGTTATTCAACTTTTTAGGAAAAATATGACGTATGCAAATAGAACGAATAAAATGTGCAGCGGCTATATTGTGACCGATTAATTAAAAATATTTTGCCAAAAATATGTCAAGATGTACTATCATCCGAAAAAATAAAAAGTTAAATTCTATTGCACAGGGGTACTGTCAGTGGTACAATAACTTAATATTTCGATTGGCCATAACCCAAGTTCTTTAAAGGGAGCACGCTGTATCTTATAAGTGATTCACACAGAGGAATAAATTCTCTTTTGATTTTATATGGGGTTTCCCATACTTAAAGTTGAGACTTTTTAAATGACAGTTTTAAGAACAACATGACCGTGTTATGCGAATTGTACTTTTAGAAGGCTATGTTAAATATTCCGAGAGCGTCATTTCTGCATATTGCAAGATTATCATAAAAAAAGTTCAGCAAATCATCAACACAAAGCAATAACTTATTTTTTGTAATCGTTACTTTTACTACATAAACAAAAAAGCGGTATATAACTAAATATATAAAATGTTTGTGTTTATGTGTTTAATTTGACATTCGTCATCGAATATTTCAAAATGCAGTTTTTTTTCTAGTTTTATGTAAACGATTACAAAAAATTTGTTCGCAAGCAGAACGTGCGCTGTCACATTTATGGAACGGCCTCTCACCAAGAAATGAGTAAACTGCGCACTAGTTACGAAAATAACTATTTATTACAAAATTGTTTAATGCATACTTGCGAGTATCCCTTTTTAGAACATGATAGACCACTGTTATTTCAGCGGTCAATTTAGAGGTAGCGCTCATCAAGGATGCAATATCCAGTATAAGGCCCCACGAATAATAAATGTTTCTCTCCATAACTTTTCAGGTTATGAGTAATACAAAATATTGTTCAAGCCATCCCCTCTAAAATTACATTACTACCTATGACAAAAGAGCGCTACATATCATTCACTAAAGAGATATATATATATATATATATATATATATATATATATATATATATATATATATATATATATATACAGGGTGATTCATTAATAAGTGTAAATATTTTACACAGAAAATCCAGAAAATGAGTAATACAAAATATTGTTCAAGCCATCCTCTAAAATTACATTACTACCTATGACAAAAGAGCGCTACATATCATTCACTAATATATATATATATATATATATATATATATATATATATATATATATATATATATATATATATATATATATATATATATATATATATATACAGGGTGATTCATTAATAAGTGTAAATATTTTACACAGAAAATCCTAGGCCTAAAATATGAAGATTTAAACCAAAACACTTAAACAAAATATAGGTCTGTACTGAGATACAGGGTGTTTTATACCAAAATCTAAAAATTATTTTTGCCCGTTACTTCAAGACCCTTCGATATTTTCATCTCGGTAATAGATTTAATCATATGAAAATACATTAAAATTTATTAAGATGTAGTATCTGTCCCCTACCAAAAGAGTACGACAGGGGCAAGAGGGTTTTTTCTTTCCTACATTCTACGCCACTGGCAGAATCGTCATTTTAGTAGAAAGTTTCGATTCTCCAATACTGTTTATGTAAATGACATATTATTTCTTCGTATCGATTAAGGCAACATTTTGCGAGATATTTACCTACTGTTAAACATGTGGTTGTAAGATCGTGTGTATTCAAATCTGAAGGTATTTTTCATAGCAGAATTATTTTTTATTACGTTATAACAATTAATACGTGAATAAAATATTGTAGTTTGCTATTTAATGTTTAATAATAATAAATACACTTTAAAATATAACAAATGTAACAATGTAATGTAACCTATGTTGAAGAGCTAACAAAATGATCTGAAACAAACACTTTAAAACACAAGAATTACAATTTAAAAAAATAACTTTGAAAAAATAATACTGAAATATCAAAAAGTCCAAAAATCTGTTTATAATAAATGTTCAATGTGTCCCCCATTTGATTTGATTAGTTTTTTTATTCTTTTGCTAAAGGATTTTCTAATTTTAAAAAATATGTGTGGCGGATCGCCCATGAAATTGAATGAGTTATATATTTGGTTCCACAGCTCCTGAGGACTATTAATTTCTTGGGAGTATACGAGAGACTTCATATGTTTCCGGAAATAAAAATCTAGAGGATTACAATCTGGACTTCGCGCGGGCCACGGAAATTCGCTAACTCTGCGAATCTAGCGATGTGGAAATTGATCATTTAAATAGTCACGTACCAGTACAGGACAATGAGGTGGCGCCCCATCCTACATGAACCACATATCTCGTCTTAGATTATGTGGAATTGATTCTATCGCGTCAAATAGTGTTGTCAATAAAAACCCCAAATAAAGGTTACCATTCAAATTTGCGGGCAATTAGTAAGGCCCCAAGGAACTATTTCCAAAAATGCCGCACCAGACATTAATCTCGAATTCATGTTGAAAATGAGACTCACGAGGTAGATGAGGATTTGCACTATGACTATTTCTCCAATTGAACACTCCTCTTCGGTAAAGAGAATATTTATGGAAAAGTTAGGATTTGCATTTTTCTTTCCTACTATCCACTGCGCGAAGTTCAATCTTACAGAAAGATCTCTTGGTAATCAGTTTTGAACGGGTGTAAAATGATATGGTCGAAGATTGTTGTTTTACAATATTCGAGAAACTGAAGGTTGACTTACCCTCGTAATTGCTGATTACCGACGAGTACTAAGTTGCGGATTTTCAGTAATTGGTATTAAAATTTCATCCTCCTCTTATAACCTCATGTTCTCTTGCCTTAATCTGTACGAAGAAAGAATAGATCATTTAAATAAAAAGTATTGAAGAATCGAAAAATTCTACTGAAATGACGTTTCCGCCAGTGGCGTAGAATATAGGAAAGAAAAGAGCACCCTTGCCCCTGTCGTACTCCTTTTTGATATAGAACACCCTGTATCTCAGTACAGAGCCATATTTTATTTAAGTGTTTTGGTTTAAATCTTCATATTTTAGGTTTAGGGTTTTCTGTGTAAAATATATAAACGTGTTAAGATATATATATATATATATATATATATATATATATATATATATATATATATATATATATATATTGTTACAGGGTAAATACTCTCTAGAGCATCCAGCCCGTAAAGGCAATTTGTGCCATGGCATAGCTCAGTGGTGTGGTCGGGGTTCTTACTGAAAGGTGCAGAATGGCACTCGTCGCAACTCCAAAATTGACTGAATCGGGTAAAATTGTCATAGGCGCCACCTGTTAAATATATTTATAGCGGGAAAAACTGATCTTATAATGGTCTAGCAGGAAACCAAAACGTTGCGTTGCGTTCACTCAAGAATCTACTATTCTACTACTAAAAATTCTACTCCAACAATCTTCACGCAAAGATTACCTAAATTTCAATAAAACCTTAAGCTTTACACATATAAGCCGCAAATGCGATAATAAAACTAAAGCTCACTAACCACTTCAAGAAATTTAGCGATAAAATCATTGGCTAAAATACCCAAAAATAACTGATCAAAACGGTAATTACTTGTATACTTTAAAACGAAAATTCTTAAATTTACTAAACGTCCATATCGGGATATAATACCTAAATTCGTCGAAAAATACAGCTCATTTTCAAACAAAATAAGAAACTGCTTACTTTTGGCAAATCAGCAATGTCTGTAATCGGTATGTCGATACCTATGAAAATACTTCAAAAGAGGGCGACTATTCGCGAAACCTCGTGTGCAAACTCAATTAGTTATTCGGTCAACGACCGTCTCAACTCTTACTTTACGTTACGATGTTTTTAAAATCTCTTTTAAAATGACTTGTTACTTAACAAAAAAAACTTGTATTACTTCAATAACATATATACACTCGATACTTCTCATAAAATAAATTAAGTCCTACAAATTTCCAAAAATATCCTTTCAATTTGCGACTTTATTTCGGCAAATCGTAGGCACTGAGGATGAAGTTACGGTAGCTTCCAATCTCTTAATAAAACAGTTATAAACATTAACAACGGTCATATATTACGGCATATACATAATAAATTTTAGTACAATTGCATACAAAAAACAAAATTTTACAACTCCATAACAAGAAATCTAGAGAAATAATGATCAAATTTAAGGTCAGATACCATACGTTATAAACAAATATCTTTCATTACACAAAATTTACATAAATAAAAATTCAGGATATAAACAACAAATTGTGAAGATAGATATGCTTGTTAAAACTGTCTGAAGGGCCTTTATACGATAATTACACGAAAGCAAGCAAATGCACCCTCCACATTAACACAAAAAATAAAAAAACACACTTTATTATTGTCACAAAAAATAAAAAAAAATAAACTTTTACCTTACGCAGCACCAATAACAATGAAACACTCCTCCTCCTCTGGAGTACGATAATCGGTCGGACAAGGGGTCCGCCAGGTATTGAATTCGATAGCTGATTTCTACGGTATCGCTTTCCATGTAAAAATTACACACACGACAAAATCCGATTCATATTTACTCGAACTTAATTTACGACAGTTACTTCAACCAAAAGCACACAAATGACTAATTTTACATCATAGTTCTCGTCAATGTACAAATATTTAACCATACTTGTGAGCATTGCGTTAGTTACTAAGCGTTCCTTAATGTTATTAACACTTATTAATTTAAAATACCAAAAGAACTAAAGCTTTTATTTACAGCAATATACTCAAAAGTTATCTTTTAACCCAGGAACGTATTACTTTCATCCGCAAAACCAACTTGCTAAGCAGTCCATAGAACATGGCTAAGCACTAAAGAAAAACACGAAAACCACGTATTTCTATGTCCAAAAATGTCATCATGAAAAACCAATGTATTATCCGAATCAACGAGAGCGTAGCATCCTCCAACGGCAGTTTGATACACCCCCAGCATGTGTAACTCCTTCCAACCCTTACTTAACTACCCCTTTTGCGGGTATTGCTTTAACCGCAAACAAACAAACGTAAATCTATCCCAGCATCCTGGTCTAGACTAACTTCAAGCTTTTTTAGAATTCGCGATATTCCTTAATATCTTCCACTATATTACTTAAATCTTCAATAGCCAATTATAAAAAAATACTTACATTTTTAAATCGTGTCAGAAATGGATTGAACCTGAAATCAGTCGAAAAGGAGTTACATCACCCACGGTTATCCAAACCAAAAAATGCAGGCTATTAAATTTCACATGGCAAAAACATGATATTTCCAAGAACTGATAAGCCCACAGCTCAATTAAATGGATCATAGTTGAAAAACCAAATTTTACAAATAATATAAAGAACACAATTATTCTACTAAAATTCTCAAATTACATTTAGTTTAATCGCCATGAAAATTTACCCGTTATTAATTCAACAAACTATATTAAATACTACTCAAGAATATAACTTAAAAAACTTCAATTTATTAAGGCAATGAAACCGAAAGAAAAATACCTACTAGACCCTCCCAAAGTTAGAATGCTAAATGTTAATTTACAATAATAACCAGCTATCCTCAAATACGTAAAAATGTGACTTAAATGAGAGTTTTCAAAATGAATACTTTTATATTTAATTTTAAATACCTCAATACGAAACAAGATATTTTAAATTTTTAACTTCGAAATTCGAAAAACGAGAAGCACCAAACTGTCTACAGAGTATTGCTTAAAATTTATACACAGGGTGACAATATGTATATATATATATATATATATATATATATATATATATATATATATATATATATATAGATTTGTAGATTCATATCGCTTCAAGAACGAGTCCTTGGATAAATTATCTTCCTACTTATCGTTTAACGATTTCAAAATTTTACGCAGCACGCTGTCATTTGAATGATGAGCAGCTGCAGTAACTAAAACAGCGGTGTATCCGTATGAGTATGTAGATACGTGGGCTAAATTTGACGAAACTAGTCTTCCGGATAAGGGAAGATTTTACAGCAAGTTGAGGCAATCACATAGTATGGTTTACGCGCATGCTCAAAACGTTTGGCAAAAATTTCAAATTCAAAATTTAGGTCAATATTGTGATGTTTATCTGACATGTGATGTGCTTCTACTTGCTGATATGCTCACACATTTTAGAAATAAGAGCATAACAACGCACAAATTAGATACGGCATTCTTTTACACCGCTCCCGGATTCACCTAGTACTGTATGTTAAATTACACTAAAGTTAGGCTGTAGCAGCTCACCAATGTTGATATGTTATTGTTCGTGGAAAAGGGTATAAGAGGCGGAATAAAACAATTCTATACTAAATATAGCAAGGCTAATAATAAGGGCATGGATGAATACGATCCCAGAAAACCATCCTCTTATATGCTTTACACGGGTATGGTTAACTTATATGGATGGGCTCAAAGTGAAAGTTTGCCGCGGAACGACTTCAAATGGCTTAGCGAGACACAATTAAATTTATTAAGCCTGGAATCGATATTGAATTTACCAAATGATGCGAGCAATGGCTTAATCCTAGAGCTGGATCTATTATATCCCAACAATTTCATGATCGTCATAAATACGTTCCATTCTGTATTGAACACGGTACTCGACCTGGTGGGAAAAACAGGAAATTGCTCGCAACGCTACATTCTAAGACTAAGTATGTCATCCGTTATCGTAAATTGGAACAGAGTATTCAAGAAAGCCTGCTTGGAAAAGTGCATCGCGCGATTAGCTTCAACCAAGCACGTTGGCTTAAATCACATACAGACTTAAATACAAGGTTGCGAGCAGAATCCACTAACCCATCCGAGAAAAATTTATACAAGCAGTTGTGTAATACCAGTTTTGGCAAAACTTTGGAAAATGTAAGAAATCACAAACTTGTTAAACTTGTCACCAGGTGGAGTGGTAAGCCTGGATCCAATTATTCCCAGCCGAATTTCTGCAACAGAGAAATGTTTCATGAGGAACTGATAGCTGTCGTGTTATCTAAGGTAGAAATCTGCTTTAATAACCCACCATATGTAGAAATCGTAATTTTAGATATATCTAAAACGTTAATGTACGATTTTAACTGTAATTTCATGCAACATCATCAATTATTATAATATATCCATATATTATATGGATACTCATAACTTCGTGTACGAGATGCAATGTGAGGGCGCATATGATCTTATACCTAATAATATTTCGGGATTCGATATTTCTGGTTATCCTACAGATAACGTATATGACGTTCCAAGGTGTAATTGTAAAGTAATTGGCTTAATGAAAGATGAGATAAGCGGTAAAATAATCACGGATTGGGTGGCTTTGGCATCTAAAATTTGTAGTTTTAGGATTGACGAGTATGAGATCAGGAAGTTAAAAGGTGTTAGAGATTACGTTGTTAAAGATAGGTTTAGTATAAATGATTATTTAAAATACCTAAGGAGTGGGGATATTACAAACGTCACACAAAGCAGCATTATATCGAAAAGCCACCACGCGTATAGTATACAACAGCGTGAAGTCGCCCTTAGTAATCGCGATGACAAGAGGTATTTGTTGCCTAATGGCATCGATACGCTGCTTTGTGGACGTATTACAATCTCTCCGACACTATGGATTTAGGTTAAGAAATTAGCTTTTATTATCGTTACTATCATCATTATTAAGTTATAGGTTAATTATTACAACATTTTTCATTATTATATTCGGAAGTAGCTTCCTGCAACACATCTCGCCACTTGTATTTATCTCCAAGCTGAATCGTTTGTATAATGCGTTTTTTAACGTTCTTGTAACCCTTTCAATATACGTTGAGTTTATTGCGTTACTGTTCATCAACTCTTCAAAATGTTTATTATAGAATTCAAGTCCTTGATTCGTTTGCAAGTTATCGGGAGCTCTACCCTCTTTCAAAATTGAAGTCATTTAGAGTGCGTGTCCATAGATATTTAGAATAGCAGTCTATCACTGTTAAAATATACTTATGATGGCGGTTCTCTTTAGCATATGGAATAAATTCGCCTTATTCGGTCTGCCAGAGATCGTCCCATGCAATTCTTCGTCAACCGCCAGCTTTCAATATATTACTGCTAATGTCACTTATTCTGGATATTATAAAAATCACTGCTAATGATTCTTATATCGCCATATATATGATTCATTTTTTCTTCAAGTTTCGGATCCCGTTGCAACATTATCTGCTATCAGGTTAATATGATATTTGCAGTTACATGTTTTAAATGCGGTATCGATGGGCATTATAATACAATTATACCTTCCGGTCGAAGCTCTTCTTCAATACTCGTGATTTGGTTATCATGTCCAGTATGACCTACTTTCTGCCGTGACCGAAATGTTTCGTGCTGATTAGGGGCTTATTAATCTTCAGGTATTTAGACAACTTGATACCCATAGTTGCTCCATGAGGGTCGTGATTCTTCCTATGTGCGTTAGTTTTACCTAGAATACCGACATAAACCGTCTCATCCCTC
Source organism: Vesta saturnalis (assembly GCA_036346205.1). NCBI lineage: Eukaryota > Metazoa > Arthropoda > Insecta > Coleoptera > Lampyridae > Vesta > Vesta saturnalis. The sequence goes on along the minus strand of JARFJB010000576.1, from coordinate 2,524,785 downwards.
TGAGTATACTTCTTCAGCTCTTTCAATACAAGTATCTCGTATAGTTTGGGCGTACCTTCATACGTTTCCTCCTCTATAATTAGATTATGATCTTCCATAGCCACCGAAGAATCTCCGTTAGTCCGTTTATCCAAGCTTGCATGATAACTAAGTCCGTATGCATTATCAACTTGTTGGTTCCCGCGGATCAGTTATTCTACACAGTAGCGAGGTAATAGATGATATTGCTTTAAAAATTCATCGGTAACGCCTGCGTCTTCCAGTAACCGCGTTAAATTAGAATATTCCACCTGCTCTTTCTTCCCTTCGGAAGGATCTGCGCAACAGAGATCTGAACGTAGCAGGTGTTGGTTCCACACCGGTTTTAATGAATGAAGGTACAACGGTAGACTTGAACGTAGCAGGTTTTGACGTTGCGGTAGGTGCTTGTTTGAACTTTGATTTCACCGGCGCTACTTTAATTTCCGCATTAGAGATTTTCTTCAAGGGATCCAATATATATTTATATACAGTTTTCGCTAAACGATATGTTTCAAGTTCCCCTCTCGTCAATAATTTGAGCTTACGTTTGGTCTCATTACGAGTTTGCCTTAACTATCTCTTAACCACCTTATCTCGAACATCCATTGCGATCAGCTGCATCTGATACAGCAATCAAATCCGCTTCGGTATCTACCGTAATCAACGTCTTTTACAATGCATACGAAATCGAATTTAGTGTTCCAAAATTGCGAGCACATTAATTTAAATTGATCGAAGGTCGTATCGGTATCTGTATGCTGATCATATACATACTTTAAATTTATTCAATCCTGTTTAAATAGCACAACCATATTTACATATTGCCAATCAATTGCTTAGGCATCTTCGAATAGATTTGACAGAGATAGAAGGCGTCTACGCACGAGTGTCGCCCTCTACTAAAATAATCGCTAATTATATTTTGATTGAGAGACGAGATGTCGTCTAAGATCATTATAGAATTCTTACCGATCTCTTGGGGCATGGGTACATCCGCGTTGTCGTTGAACGCATTATACCTAGTATCTCTTATCGATTTAAGTACATGCTCTAGGTATCTATATTTTGGCTGTTCAAACCACTTGAGTAAACGTGTACATTTTCAAATTTTAAGCCATGCGGCACCTCCAATCAGCTAATTATCACATTAGCTTTTCCGCACCCCGAATGTCCTCAAAAAATTGCTCAATTGATGATGGAAATAGACAACTTCAGATTTCGGCAAATCGTGACCGTCCATAGGTAGTTCTTGAAACTGCTTCTTAAACTTCATCATTTATTTGCTGATAGTATACTGAACAGTTCGGATGCTGCTGTGGAGAGGAGTATTAAACACCTTAACAAACAAATTACCTGTTCAACTGCATATTCCGGGTTATCGATATTTCGGACCAAGAACCAAGCTACAGAAACGTTCATCTCGCGGCGATCCCGGTATAAACCCTCTATACGAAGCTTGTAAACAGCACGATATCACCTATCACAATTCTAACGATATAAGGAATCACCATCAAGCAGATGGAATGCTTCGAGATGAAGCTTGGAATGGTATGCGCTCGAAAGATTCAAGTTTTGGTGAGAAAAGAACCGGATGTGCCGTAGCAAACGAAATGAAAATTAAAAACACGTTTGGTATGGATGCTAAGTAGAAGACGACCAAGCGCTGTTCGTTTAGAGTAGGAGTTTTACAACCTATTCGAAAACCTGTCAAACGTCTGATTAAAGATGGCAATCTTTATCGGCTGCTAGGAAGGCCGTTAAGATTGCAGGTGGAAAGAAGAAAGTGCAAGTGCCTAGAATCATTCCGACACCTAAAACTGGTGGCCTTTTTCCTTTCCTAATAACCATATACGTCGGTCTCTCGGCTGCAGGTGCTCTTGCTGGTGGTGCGAGCGGTACAGCTAAAACCGTCAATGACGCTTGGGCAGCGCAGAAGCAATTGGAAGAGGCTCAACGTAATAACGAAACAATGGAAGCGGAGTAAAGAGCGGCCGGGGACTTTGTTTGAAGCTTTACAAGAAGGGGTGTGCTTCATACTTACCGTATCCAAAAAATTATAAGCCCACCGCGGAGAGCATTAAATGATTCCGGTCTAAACAAATATGCTAAATGGTTGGATGAGTGCGGGGTGCCTTACAACATAATCCGCATCATTGAATCTTAAAATTAATACCTCTAAATCGTTGTTAATTGTGTTTGGTCCTAATAAAGAACAGAAGTTGGCTAGTTCTTACTTAGATGTTAAAGTCAATGGTTAAAGTATTACGCCTGTAGGCGAAGTTCACAACTTAGGACTTATTTTAGACTCTAAACTACGCTTTCGTGCTCATATTAATAAATGCATATTTAGAAGTAAAACGCTTATATCTCCACAGACAATTGCTTAACCGGGGTGTAAAAAGAATGCTCTGTGATTCATTTGTTTTATCCAATTTTAATTACTGCGACACAATCTATGGTCCATGCATTACTGTTTTCGATGCGAATAGAATTAAAAAAAGTCAGAATTCCTGTTTAAGACTAATTTTTGGCATCAAACGTTATGGCAACATCACTCATAAACTTTCTCAGACACGCAATGACACACACACACATACACACACACACTCACATACAAAGACACACACACGCACATACACACACACAGACACAACACGCACTCCGACCGATACAACGCGCACACACACATACACAGACACACACACGCACATACACACACAGACACAACACGCGCTCCGACAGATACACCGCGTTCGGACGTGTTAAGTTTCGGTACGGTTTTAAACGCGGTTTAAAGTAGGTTAATTAATTAGGTAATTATTAATTTTTCTTTTAGTGGTTAGTGAGACTTAAACTATTTTTATTTTTAATTAATAGTTTAATTTATTTTATGCGCATGGACGCTAAGTAGTTATAGACGTTAAATCATTTTAATTTTTGGTATTTTTAAAGAAAGGTTATTTTACGTTTATATTTATAGACTTATCTGTGAATAGTTTAATGTCGCGTGACCTTTAACCTTCCATTCACAAGCGTTATATGTATTTTTGTAAACATGTTTTACCTCCTTTGTAATATACCTATTCACAATTAACACCTTACAATGTTTAATCACGCCTCATCTTCCAATATTTCTGAACACAGGAATATACAGGGAGCACATCTAAATACGGTACCTACAGAAATCTCTATACCTAATGATAAAAGATCGTTTTCAAATGTAGTAGCTGCCTCTACTTTTCCCAAAAAGGAGCAGGCAATAATTTTCTCAGCCATCGATTCATTACCAGTTAAAGATTATGCTATTGCTACTGGTAAAATTCTGGGCCCAAAAAATATACTGTTCGCATCACGTATGAGTAACAACAGGATCTGCTTATATTTAACAACAAAAGAACTAGTTCAAAGATTCGTAGACGAAGAAGGTGGTGTAAACATAAATGATATGTTTGTCCCTTGCAGGAAATTAATTTTTCCCGCAAAGAGGCTAATATTATCCAATGTATCTCAGTGCATACCCCACCATGTTATTGAATCAGAATTAAAAAAAAAGAATTTACAATTGGTATCTCCAATCTCTTTCGTAGGCGCAGGTATCGCTGTTGAAGAATATATGCATGTGTTTAGTTTTCGTAGACAAGTGTTCATAGCAACCAACTCTGAAACACTAATAGATATTCCTACTTCAATACTGATAGGGTTTGAAGATGAAGAGTACAGAATTTTTCTATCAGATGAGAAGGTTAAATGTTTTAAGTGTCAAGAGTACGGACATATTGCCATAAAATGCACTAAGATAAGTGAAAAAGTGACTATTCTTCCAATATCAATGGCCACCGTGAAACGGCCCCTCTCAACCACAATATCTTCATCACATGCCACTTTCTCAGAAAGTGCTCAAGATGTTACGGATAACTGCTGTGCTACAGACAGGATCAATAATAAATATATTAGTGACTTGGAAAACTCTCAATTATCAATAACACAAGAAGAGTTTATCCATCCAGGAACAGACTGCACGAACTCTAATGTTAAGACGAAAAAAAGGAAAGTAAGCCAGTCATTATCACCAGATAACTTCGACGAGCTGCTACCTCTGTGGGAAGGTGATACTAATGTTGTCCTAGATTTTCTGGGTTTTACAGATTTTTTAAACGAAGTAAAAGGTAATAATAACGTAACGGAGATAGCGAAACGATACACCGATGACGTATTCGGCCTTATTGATTTAATTAGAAACGTAGTTCCACATCTAACAAGTCGGGCCCAGAAAGAAAGATGCAAGAGACTGATTAATCATCTGAAAAGGGAGTCAGAAAAAGACGGTATGGAAAATTCCCCACCAGAATCGATAAGAGGAGCATCTGTGGAACGAACAACCTTAATAGAGAGCATTCAAAGCACTTTTTAATAGAAAAAAATATTTAAATCATGGATACATTTAACTATTTTAACTATAATAATTTTTCTAAAACACAGCGACAACTCCTGAATATATTGACACTAAATGTTAAAAGCATCAAATCATATTACAAATGGTTAAATCTTGAACAATTTCTTCACACTCATAATCCGGATATATTACTTGTACAAGAAACAAACATAAATAGCATTTTGCAAACGCACGAATCACCCAAATACGACCTTTTTCATAATTTTGCACAAGGCGAATACTCCGGAACAGCAATCGCATTACGGAAAAATTCTGAAATAGAAGTACTTAATCACACAATAGTTTTTCCATCATACCTTCATAAAATTAACTTGAGAATTGCCAGCAAGGAATGGATTGTCTGGAATATATATGTGCCGCACAATTTAACACTGGCAAATAACATAATAGACTCGCTTTTCAATAGCATACGAAGTTGTAATATCGTTGATAAAGTTATAGTGCTAGCAGGAGATTTCAACTGCACATTGGACCAGCAATCTGACCGTATTAATTCTAAGGAACGTTACCCAGACATTGTTAAGTTATTACTACAAGTGATAGAAATGTATTCATTAGAAGACTGTTGGGAATTCTTCAATAAACGTGATGGTTACACTTTTTTTACCTCACAATCCGCCTCTAGGTTGGATAGAATTTACATATCCCAAAATATACTTGGTCGATTACATAACACGTCATTACAACTCTCATTTTCGGACCATTTAGCAGTAACTAGCGTGCTGAAATTGAATAGCGCCACAACTTCCGGCCAACCAGCGTATTGGCAATTTAACAACTACTTGCTTGATGATTCTAATTTTGTCGACATTATAAACACCTTCTTAGATAAAGAGATGAGCAAAAAACCCCCAGATTGTGACCTTATATCTTGGTGGGACAGCTTAAAAGTAAATTTAAAATATATAATAATGTTATATTCGCAACAAAAGAAAAACACTGAACAATTAGAGCTAAGAAGGTTACAAAGCCACATAAAAAAGGTGCACGACTACAAAAACTCAACTTTCGAAGATGTTCTAAATGCAAAACAAATAATGAAAAACGCCCAGGATTGATACAATAGAAAAAGCGAAAAGATTTTAGAGCAGAAGAAGCTGCAAAGTATAGCCAACTCGGACAGGCCATCGCTAAATCGAAGGCAATTCACAGACTATAAACCACTGGGTGAATTAACTCACAAAGGAGTCTCTGTCATCGATCCTTTAAAGCTCTGCTCGATTGTTAGGAGTGATTTTGCTACCAAATTTCAAGACAGCAAGAAAAATATTGATAAAGATTCTACCCTGTTTAAAAACTCAAAAAAGTTGACAAGTCAAACCAAATCGCTATTGGATATCCCCTTGGTACAAGATGACTTCAGAAGCGCTTTAAAATCCCTTAATAAAAGAAGCGCTCCCGGGATCGACGGATTAACAGTAAATTTTTACATTGCCTTCTGGGATAAAATTGAATCTTTTTACTGTGAAGTACTACCAAAGTCTTTTTCGAAAGCAGTAATTAATCTAATGGCGAAGAATGGGGACTTAACTAATTTAGAGAACTGGAGACCAGTTTCAGTTTTAACAACTGATTACAAGATTTTGGCAAAGGCCCTATCTTTAAGACTGTGCAATGTTATTAACAGGATTATTAACCCTGACCAAAGTTACGGCATACCAGGAAGATCGATATACGATACTCTACACTTACACAGAGACGTGATCGATTATGTTAATAAACAGAATAGCCCATTAGCTATTATAAATCTTGATCAAAAATCAGCGTTTGACTGTATAAGCCATGAGTACTTGTTCCACGTCCTAAAAATCTTTAATTTTGGTACTTATTTCATAGATGCAGTCAAAACTTTATATAACAACGCACGATGTCATGTAAGAATAGGCAGATATTTAACTAGTGAAGTTTTAATTCAGAGAGGTATCCGTCAAGGGTGTCCTTTGTCCGGGTCTCTGTACTGCCTAGCCATAGAACCCTTTCTTTCCTCATGTAGACAATCCCTCAAAGGCACGATGTTTGGCGGCATTAATAATAATAGCAATAAAAATCATCGGTCCTTTAAATTGGTGGTGAGCGCGTATGCGGACGATGTATCCATTTTTATTTCTCACAATAGCGATTTTCCGCGTCTTCAGGAAATTTACAGTACTTTTTCGCAACAATCCGGGTCAAAACTTAATACTAGAAAATCTGTTGGATATTGGACGGGGAGATGGAAAAACAGGAATGATCGGCCTATCGACTACGAATGGACCAGTCAATTCATAAAGATATTAGTAATAAGATTTTCTGGAAACCAAAAAGCAGATGCAGAGTGGGCGTTTCAAGATCTTAAGGTTAAAATTACTACCTCTCTAGAAAGGTGGAAAAAGCGTGTTTCTTTTTTATCAATGATTGCAAAAAGAAGAATTATCAACCAGTCAGTTGCACCTAAAATTTGGCATTGTCTGCAAATTTTACCCTTAAGTAACACTCAACTGGATCAAATTCAAAAACTATTTAGAAACTTTATGTGGTCTGGAAAACATTGGGTACACGAACATGATCTCTATCTACCCATTGAATTTGGAGGAATGGGATTAGTTCATTTAATTTCAAGGTCACATTGCTTCCGCTTGCTAACAGTCCAAAAACTAATCAACTCCAAAACACGAGGAAACACAAAACTGGAAAATTGCGCTTGAGCGTTCGATAATGGAAGGAAACAGGTTTGGAGTCTCGTGGCAAATGTTTTTCATCAATTCGAAAATTGTAGAATACAACCAAGCTTCCGCATTTGTTCAGTCTATCGTAAAATCCTTTCAGATCTGTAAAATAGAACTGAATAATTTTCCAAGGGGGGTGGAGGATATAAGAAGCATTCCAACCACAGATTGTCAGCTTATAGGAAGGCGTAAACCACCATTATTCGTGAGTCATTGGGTCAGAGCAGGATTCAAGACGCTTCCAGACTTTATGGAAAACGACAAATGGTTAGAAAACGAGGCACTGATGGCAAAGATAGGCGAAAGTTATGCCGCCCAACGGATGCACTTACTTGATCACTATAATCAAATTAAAGAGTTTATCAATTCCAATTATCAAGCTGCAATGACCGGCAGTAGTCCCCAAACCGAATTAGACTTACAATACTCAAGTTTGCATAATAAAAAAGAAAAAGTTGCACAAAATTCACGAAAGCTGCTCCAAAAAACACTAACAACCAGCCTCCTTAACGTTCATCAAAAGTTAAAAGGAAAATGTACGGAAAAGGAAATTTATTGGGAGGTGTTCTATAATCGCTTAACGTTTAGAGCCGATAGTGACATCGCGTGGCGTCTCGCGAAGGACAGATTAGCAGATACAATTTTTTTAAGAAAAGCGGGACTAAGAGAATCTAGCTATTGTCCTTTTTGCCCTACGGAAATTGGAACTTCGTGGCATATAATTCTAACGTGTCACAAAACAACTGAGTTATGGAATTACGTACAAATGATTGTGTTCAAACTAACCTTAAAAACGGTAACTCAAGTAGAAATGTATTGTGGCCTTCCAAACAAAACGCCATCGTATAATCTATCAAATGCACTAATTACTATGGCTAAGAGTACTATCTACAAATGCATTACTGACACATTACGATCCAACAGGTATAGCGACTACAAAGAGTCATATAAAAAAAAGTTGATACTCAGAATAAACATGGACTACGCGTCGGCATTTAGGCCCCAAGACAAAACAATAGAAACGGATTTAGGAAAAATGGTGTCATAACACACTATAAACAGGAATCTCAACAATAGTATAAGATAGCAACATATAAACAAAACTTCACATAATTCATCATAATACATGCAAGATTCAACTATGCAACCGTTCAAATACGATCACAACAGTAATAAACAAAAATAATACAACACACATGACACACACACGCACACACACAGGCACCCACACGCACATCACACACCACACACAGTACAGGCAAACACACGCACAACATCCGACGTACTACACACACACACACAAACACACACAACTCATACAAACCAACTACACAAACATACATACCTCACACATCTATACACTCACACATCACACACAAAACACACACACACACGCAACACACGACACACACGCATCACGCACACACCAGCACACACCACACACACACACACACACACACACACACACACACACACACACACACACACACACACACACACACACACACGACACAACAGGCACAACACACACACACCACACAATACTCAACACGTACGACACACACACAGCACAACACACACACACACTACACACAATCGCACACCACCATCACACACACACACACACACACACACACACACACACACACCACACACACACACACACACACACAGCACACACACACACAACCGACAGCACACACACACGCAACACACACACCACCACACGCACAACCACCCACCACAGCACACACACACACACACACACGCACACCACACACACACACGACACACGCACACAGCACACACACACACACACACACACACACACACACACACACACACACACACCACACCACACACACACACACACACACACACACACACACACACACACACACACACCACACACCACACACGACACACGCGCACACACCGCACACCACACGCACCACCAGCACCACGCACACACGACACACCACACACACACACCACGCACACGCACACACCACACACGACACCACGCACACACACACACACACACCACACACCACACACCACACGCACACACCACACACACACCACACACGCACACACAGCACACACGCACACACGCACACGCACACGCCACACGCGCACACACGCACACGCACACGCACACACGCACACACGCACACACCACCACCACGCACACGCACCACCACCACACACACACACGCACCACACACCACACACACACACACACACACAGCACACACCACACACGCACACAGCACACAACCACACAACGCACACACACACACGCACACACACACACACACACGACACACACGCACACCACACACAGCACACACAGCACACGCACACACGCACACCACACGCACACCACACCACACCCACCACACCACACACACCACACACACGCACAGCACACGCACACGCACGCGACACACACACACACACACACACACACACACACACACACACACACACATACACACACACAGACAAATCAAGCAAATCACTCTCAATCAATCAGATCAATCAAAATCAAACAAATCAATTATTAAAAGCAACCAATCAAATCAATTAACCAAATCTCTCAATCCAATCAATATCTATCAAAGCAATCTCAAATAAAATCAATCAAGAAGCAGAGTTAACAATTCTTCATAACCTTCAGGTAACGATTCGCCCGTTTTATATACCTCCTATTACTCCTTTGAGCGACCACTTGTTTTTTGTATAAGGCCAACCACATTCAGAGTTGGTACTCTCCCTAAACGTGTGAGCACCGGCGTGGGAGCAGCAAATCAACCAGTGAAACCAATTAAAGAAATCAATCAAACCATAGGTTACAGCTTGCAAAAACTATATTACAATTCAAAAATAATTGTATGGTTTAACTTATAGCTTACAAAATCTAGCACACACACACGCACGCACGCACGAACGCACGCAAGCACGCACGCACGCACGCACACACACACACTCACACGCACATTCAAACACGAAAGCAACACTCACAACTTTAAGTTTACACGCACAATCCAGTTTTACTACCACTCAAAATAACGTGTGGCACTATTGGCTGGTTTTGCATATTGGTAAATATACGTTTTACAGTTAAATTAATAAAAATTCTAATACAATAATAAATATAACCAAACTTGAAGCCAGGCCTCCATATTACTTTACAAACAAGCACTGTCTTATTGGAAATACGTCTGTCAAAAGGGGCCTGATATTTACAAACAAGCTTGAACGCACTAAGTCGTTATTGAAAATGTACAAATTCCTGCGGGCAAATAAACAAGAATACTAGGCCCGTTTTTCATCTACATAAAGGTTTCTCTTTCGCTATTAGCATCCATTTAAGTAAAAACTGTGTGCATATCGTATTATTGCTTTTTTGCAATGTATGCACATTTATTTGCTACAAAATGACGTAGATTGGTACCGACCCCGGTTCCATGTCACAAAATAGGTTAAAATTGTATTAGGCAATTTTAAATACATTCAATCTAAACTAACTAGATTTTATATGAATTTACAAAGCGAATGTTTAATAAAATAAGATAAATATGATTTTAATAGTGATTTCAAAATTTCATGTACCTATCGGGGTATCGATGATAAAGAATTTATAGAATTTTTTTCAGGTGAGCGCTGAGTCACATAATTAGTTGTACTCGGTGCGGTTATAATAGTTTAATTAAGTCTCCTTTTCAGCAACTGTTGTAAATAAAAGCAACAGAGTAAGTCATATTCATCAGAGACCCTTACTTTACACTAATGAAGAGATCCTTCGAAAAGTTTAAAACTTTAGAACTTACGGACTACAGCAGTAACAAATGTGTATATTTAGGGTTGATTATAATGCTTGAGTACTAAAGAAAGTTTAATATTCTAGATTTGAATTGAACTAGAAGAATTGATATACCAATGTTGCCAACCTATCTGCAATACAGCACAGAACTGAAGATCTAGAGTGACAAATGAAATTTAGTTTTTCCCAATATTTAGTTTAAACACGCAAAATACAAATAATATTGTAATTAACCCTTTCATTTATTGCACTCGTTCAGTAGAAAAGCCGCAACTACGCCGCTCGTTTTTCAAACTTTGACTCATGCGATAAACACACATCTTATGAAACAAGTTTCTTAATATAGTAGTTTAAAAGTGTCGTTCGTTGTCGACGACTATAATTGGTATCGAAACGTACAGAGTTCGTATAATAATTGGTATTACACGATTTAAAAACTTAGAACATAAGTACTTGTACCTATCAGTTTAGATAGTGATTTGTTTAGATTAGGTTTGGTTAAACCAATTTATGTTCAAGTGAATTAATAGTACATTAGATAACAAGGGATTGAAGTGACTCATTTGGAGAATAGAGTTTGTTGGTCGGGGCTTTAGCCCGAGACCAACCTATTCAAGAGAGTAAGGAACTTCAATCCCGTGGTATCTACACTATTTTTTGCACTTCGTAGAGTAATAATAGAAGTAATTATATTATTTTCTGAAAATTAAAATATTACATCTATAATAAATTTAAATTATTAGAAAATTCACTTTGACAAAGAAGCTACACTATTCAAGGTTAATGAAATTAGCTAACTATTTTTAAAATCCCAGATGTTTCAATGCCATGAAAAGGAGTATTGCCCTCAAAATCCAGAAAAGTGTATGAAAAATCTTATGAAGATTTTATAACATGGTGCCGTCAAAAGAAGATACAAAATCACACCAATGAAAATGTCTTTTTAGCATATTTCATTGAAAAAAGCAAAACTGTACGTGCTTCCACCTTGTGGGCGAATTATTCCATGGTGAAATCGATGGTAATGGTGAAAAGTAATATTGAAATATCCCAATATCCCAAACTAAAAGCTTTTCTGAAAAGAAAAAATGACGGCTATAAGCCAAAGAAGTCAAAAGTTCTTATTGATGAACAAGTCGATCAATTCCTAATTCAAGCTCCAGACGACAATTTTTTAATGGTTAAGGTGAGTAATATAACGTCTATAAATTTTTTGATAGATATTTTGACACCGTGTTCAATTTTTAGGTTGCACAGATCATGGGTGTAGCAGGAGCGTGGAGAGGAAACGAATTAGTTGAATTATCAATCCACAATGTTACAGATTTGGGTTACTCTATCTTAGTTAATATAAAAAATGCAAAGAACAATATTGACCGAGTAATGGTTGTACAGAATTCAGTGAATAACCCAGTCGATTTTATAAAACTATGCAGCAATTACATTGCTTTAAGAAAACCTGACACAAACCATTCACGATTTTGTGCCCAATAGAAAGATCGGAGATGTTCAACTCAACCCATTGGAAAAAATACCTTTGGAAAACTACCCCAAAAAATTGCAACTTTTTTTAATCTTCCTGAACCCTCTTTATACACCGGTTATTGTTTTCGACGCACGTCGGCGTCTTTATTAGCCAATTCTGGGGCAAATGTCACGTTCTCAAAAGACACGGAGGTTGGAAGTCGTCTTCAGTGGCTGAGGGATATGTTGAAAGCTCTATAAATAACAAGCAAATTATAGCAGAAAGAATTTTTGGGCATGAAAATGAAAAAAAAATTGATTCAGAAAACCAAATAAATTGTATCAATGCATCTATCGTTTCAACATCATTCAATAATGTTCTTAATTCTAAGGACATCGATTTTAGTAAATTTTTTAACTTTAATAACTGTACAAATGTAAATATATCCGTAAATGTTAATCAAAAGTAGATGTTATCTTAAATGTTAATTACTGATTTTTATTAATAAAATTATTATTTAGTAGAGTGAATTATTTATATTTAATCCTCGGAGGATTAAATTATTTTTTAATCCCTAGAGACTAAAAGTAACACTTCAGTCCCCAAAATGGAGGAACCAAATAGTACTTTTAATCCACGAAGTGCAAAAAAATAGTTATTTACCTCAAACATGAGCGTGTCTATTTCTTCTCTAATTTGCTATTGAGATATATTACTTCCATCTTTTCCACATTCAAGCAGGAAATCTAGAAAAGTTTTCGTCACCCAAACTTGAGCTTACTTCTGTTTCATCTACTTTAAGCAACATTCTCCTTGATTTAATCATATTGTTGCTATAGGTGCAAAATTTTAAGACACTTTTTTTGTTTATAATAATCCCTTGTGACAGAGAATAAACAATCATTAATTCCTGAGCATTAATTAATGTTCCCATAGTTGATTCTGTAAAAAAATAATGGTATGTATCCGTCGTTTAAAAATGTACGTACCTGCCACATATAATATGCAGTGCACATAGATTGACATATTTATAAACATTTACTGAGGGCTTTCATATCTGACTTGAGAGTTTTCTTACAAGAATATGGCTACAATTTTTAAAAGTTTCAATAAAATATTCTAATTTTTCAAAGTGAAATGCTGGAGTGATTAATTTTATACGCTTCTTCCATCTTGCACCTGCAAATTAAGCATGTGAAAATAAATATTGGTTTTTTATAAAATGCATGTGTACATTATGTAACGCATAATCTAGCTAGCAAAGGTTTAGAATAAACGTTTTGTTTAAACAAAGCATTCCCAGCCATATTTAAATATCACCAATAATTAAAATATAAAGTAGAAGGAAAGTGTGGTACGCTCAACAGCGGTTTGGGGCACGGAGGACTGTATTGCAGGAAATGCATACTTGAACTTAGTACGTATATTGGCAAGATCTGTGGCTAACTTCTCTCTTTTCGGAGAACAGCTGATTATATGCAGCTGATCTCGCGCCAATTTTCATTAATTTTTATTAAATTTCTTATATTCAGTTGTAATTAATATTTAAACCGATTAATTTTTTCTTGTAAGTATGTCAAAGTTTGCTCGTTTTAGAATTTTATCTTTTAACACAATGGTTTTGGTGTATTAAGATAAAATTCGTTCATAACCTCATTCGAAGTTGACCACATGGGTTGTTTTAGCCATAAATTTAACTATTATCCTTGCCATGAGTGTTTACGTGATTAATTTAGCTTATTAATTTAATTAACTTAGCTATCCAATTCGTTTATACTGTCTGCTCATATAAAGCACTGAAATAATGGTGAACATTCGTAGTGCATTTGACGAAATCGACATACGTTGTTGAATAAGCAAATGTAGTAGAAATAGTAAACCTATAAACGCTTAACCAATTTATGTGCATATGAATTTAATACTCATTTGACTAATACTTCATAACCTACATTTACAGGGCATTGTTTTTCAACCGTTATCATTACGATAATCAACGTTCGCTAATTTTTACAAAATAAATCACAATAAATAAGTAATTGTATTTTAGAATTCTGCAGCTCTAAATGCCGCCATCGGGGTACATTTTCTAATCAGAATCAGTATAACGAAAATAATTGTAACTCATGTTTTTATATATATATATATATATATATATATATATATATATATATATATATATATATATAAATATTTGAAATTAAAACTTTTATATTGGATTGAAAGATGTAATTCAACATGTTTGACAATTCACTCCTACATTTAAACATGGGTATGCATTTTGATATCCTTCCCGTGATGGGATTTTAATATAACATAACTAGGTAGCTATTTTAATTCTAAGTTTTTAAGTTTGTTAAATACTCTATTTTTAGGAAGCTGTTTAAATTAAAAATTTCTTATGAGTTCCTCTTGAAGGCCTCATTTTTTTCTTTTGTTAATTGATTAGACTGTTGGTTGTTAACCTTTTTTAAATTTTGAAACTTTCTTTTGATGGAACCTCAGGTAAAAGGGAGTTTCTAATTTGAATTCTTGATATGTACGTCAAAACATATCTTGATATTTTTGTTGTAAGTTTTGTTATGAACGAATAAGTTCAAAGGTAAATATGTAATTAAAAATTATTATTAATTTTATTAAATACATAAATGAAAAGTTTACCTCGAGTAGGATTTGAACCTACGACCTGTACTTTGTA
This sequence comes from Vesta saturnalis, assembly GCA_036346205.1. Lineage (NCBI taxonomy): Eukaryota > Metazoa > Arthropoda > Insecta > Coleoptera > Lampyridae > Vesta > Vesta saturnalis. Next base: position 2,509,617 of record JARFJB010000576.1, on the reverse strand, counting down.
GAATACCGCGCTACCAACTGCGCTATCGAAGTACAAGCCCCAATCGATGTAAATTTTGTCTTTATGTATGTAGAACTGATGTAAAATCTAAATTTAATGAGACAACAATCAAATTACTTATATTAATGGAATTCGAGCCAGCAATATCGCAAGGATTTACACATACCAAAAATTGTTATCTCATTAAATTTAGAATTTACATCAGTTCTACATACATAAAGACAAAATTTACATGGATTGGGGGTTGTACTTCGATAGCGCAGTACTCTAGTAAAGTACCGGTCGTAGGTTCAAATCCTACTTGAAGTAAACTTTTTATTTATGTATTTAGTAAAATTAATAATAATTCTTAATTACATACCTTGATATTGACTAACTTTACGCTTTAGCGTTTTAACTATAGTACGGAACTGCATTCATTTATGTTTTTGTGCATGTCTAGTGTAAACATATGTATAAGTATTTATTAGCTATTCACATAGGATGTTAAATTTGTCAATAATTTAAAGTCTGAAGATGACAATTTTTGTGGAAAGTAGTCACTATTTTGTAACCAATTATTAACAATTTCAAATAAAAGCATTATGGGGAAGGTCTTGTGTTTCTAAATATACCTTTGATCACCACAACCCCAATTAGAGTTTCCAACATACACATATACAATCCAAAAACCCCTAGAAGAATTTAAATAGTGAAAGGTTGTTATTGTGTTACATAACTGGGAAATCCAGAAAATAATTACTTTATATTAATCATTGTAAGAAACCGTGAAGGACTTTAAATTGCCCATTTATAAACAAAACGCAGAAAGTGAATGTGCCACTACTGTAAGCAGCAAAAGCCAGCTGTGCCCCCCCTGTCAAGGCGTTCTTTCAATACGATTATCAATAACAACACTGGTATGTGATCGTTTTTGATTTTAACCCTTACACCATATTTTATTTACTTTCTTTAATTATTTGTACAAATTTTTAATGTTATAATTACACACAGTTTTTATACCTTAATCCGAACATCTACAGTGTTATGTAATTATTGTTATAGTTGTATAATGGTGATGACGATGAACCTTGAGTAAAATAGAACACGGAATCCTATAGCTGTCTTACGAGATGGAATCGATGCTAGTTTTGAATCATCATCTTAGAGTTGAATTTTAGATCTTGTTTCTCTTAACCAAATTCATTAATGATTAACAACTCAATTTTAAATAAATATCAAAAGTAACATATACACAAGTTTAAGATGCCGATCTGAAATCAAAACATCTTCTTAATAAGTCAAATAAGGTTGTAGAAAGGTGATTTCAAATCAGCACCTTAGACATGCGTCTTGTTTTTGTTTTTGAATTAAATCGAAAGCGATTGGCAGAAGCTAATTTCAAATTAACATCTTAGACTTGCGTCCAAACCAGCATCCTACACTTGAATTTTTTTGCTTGATTGATTGATTGGTTTGATTGATTGACTTAGGAGTTGGTATCCCTGCCATAACAGTTAAATCTACTTTTACTACCATTACTAGATGGAGCCCTGGTCAACCTCTATTACAGAAAACGTTCGTTAATTTTAAAAATATACCACTAGATGGCGTCACAAATAATCAGGCGGCCCGACAAGGGGAAAAGAACAAGCTCTAGAGCCATTGAAAGTTGGTTTTTGCAAGCTGTAACTTAAATCAAACCGGTATTTTAGAATTGAAAGTTGGTTTTTGCAAGCTGTAAGTTAAACCAAACCAACATTTTTTAATTGAAAGGGGTGCTTGGAAGCAGTAAGGTATGATTTGATTGATTGTTTTGATTGAGCTTGATTTGCTTGATTGGCTGATCTGATTGATCGATTGATTTAATTGAGATTGATTTGATTGAGAATGATTTGATTGAGACTGATTTGATTGCGGCTGATTTGCGGATGATCGACTGTTTTCCCGCATCGGCACCCTCACGTTCAGTGAGAGTACCAACTCTGAGTGTAGTTAGCCTTATCTATAAAGTAAGAATATCAGCTCTTAGCATTGAAGGTTGACTTTTACAGATAATTCAAGTCGGTATTTTGCAAGGTGTAATTTAAACCAAACCGGTATTTTGAAATGGGAGTTGATTTTGTAGGATGTAACTTAATTCAAATCGGTATTTTCTAAATGTAAACTGGTGTTGTAAAATGTACGTTATAATTTGATTCAGTTTGATTTTGCAAATGATCGACAGTTTTCCCACGACGGTGCCCTCACGTTTAGGGAGAGTATCAACTCTGGGTGTCTTTTAGCTTTATCTACAAAGCAAGCAGCCACTGATAGGAGTTAGGAGTTAGTGGGATAATCGGTACTTAAAGGTTATGAGGAATTGTTAGCTCAGCTACTTACTGATTTGATTGGGATTCCTTTGATTGAGATTGATTGATTTGATCGAGATTGATTGATTTGAATTGGTTGAGGTTGATCTGCTTGAGATTAATTTGATTGCTTTGATTGATTGATTGACTTTATTGTTTGACCCACTACTTTTAATTATGTCTGCGATTTTACCAAAAATGGCCTCCGTTGAATTGATTTAATGGATCGATTGATTTGGTTGATTTATTTGATTAACAGATTTGATTAATGGATTTGATTAATTGATTTGTTTCCCTACTTTTAATTGTGACTCATAATTAGATAGTCTACGATGTTATTGTTGTTAGACAAAAAAGTGGCCGACAAATATGAGGGTCCCATCTTAGAATACTATTTAAAACTTGAAGTTTTCACACCAAGGGGGGGTTCCTAAGAGAGGGGCGAACACTCGACAACAAGTACCGGAGTCCTATAGCTGACAATTGGGGGGCTAAGGCCTGTGAACAAGCTCTGGAAACCTATACCTGTCTTATGAGGTGGTATGAGGGTCCCCTTATTAGAATACTATTTCTAATTTCCCTGATTCATAATTAAAAACAAAATTACGATAGAATTTAGTTACGAGTCATCGCGAACAAGTACTGGGGGGCCTAGAGCTGGCAAGGGGGCGAAAGCCCGACAACAATGAGTCCTAACTGGGGACTATTGTCCGAGTAGAAGTTCCGAACTCATACACCTGTCTTTCATGATAGTATGAGGGCCCCCTTATTAGAACACTATTTCAAATTTCCCTGACTCATAAGTAAAAACAAAATGAAGATACAATTTAGTTATAAGTCATCGCGAACAAGTACTTGAGGCCTATAGCTGGCATGGGGCGAAGTCCCGATAATAAGTTCCGGAGTCCTATACCGGGGGCTAGGGCCCGATAAGATTCGGAATCCTATACCTGTCTTATGAGATAGTATGAGGGCTCCCTAATTAGAAGACTACTTCAAACTTCCCGCCATGACAATCACAAAATGGCCACTACATCGTAAATGGCCGACAAACCAAAATTAATTTAATTATGACTCATAATTAAAAACAAAATGGCCGACAAAACAAAATGGCCAACAGGCCACGTTCACAAAATGGCAGCCACCAATCAGAAACCAGGGAGCGTATCTGGGCGGAGTCCATAGATTAACTAAACACAGTATCGAGGGGTTAAAAATGCCATCAAGGGTTTGAAAATAGCGCCTGAAAAGAAGCCAACTTTTATGGATGCACACGCGGCTCTCTTGTCGAGTTGGCATGCCGAAAAATGGTATGTTAGTTTTATTTCCTGTCACATTTTTCGACGAAATTTCGTTCCCACCGTTCTTAAGCAATGTTAGAGTTTCGTGGCAAATTCGTACTCGTTATACTTTTTGAAAATCTGTAAGTTGATGGGATACAAAACGACTTACGACTTTTTTCACATAAAGGTGGTCGTGTGTTATTGTTTTCACAGGTGCCGATCCAACCCCCAATTAAGCCTCTATTACGGTGTAACTAGTTCTGTTATCTGCTTCCATAATCTTCACAGCTGCAAAGTTTGTCTTTGTCACAGCGGTAACGAGGGGGCCTGCGCCTTTCTGATGATCAACTGTAGTTCATACACGTTCGAATCCCTCGTACCGTCTGTTCCACAAATGTTAATTTCACACGTTCTTTGCAGTCGTACGAACTTAAACCTTTCTTAAAGTCATAATAAATCATTATGCGAAAATCTTCTTGGATTAATTCCATTTTTTCATTACACTTGCGAAACTTAAAGTCATCTTTTTCGGATGCTACTTAAGGTAAATTAGCAAACGAACGGCAAATGTCAAGTAAAGAGTTGCTCTTACTGAGGCCACATTTTTTTTTCAATGGCCTGTCTAATTTCTTCAGTCTCAATAATAATGGCTTATTCCTCGTATTGTAATTGTAATAATTTTTAACAGTTTTTTACGGTATTTAGTATTCTTAATTTACGTTCACACCTAGTTTTGTTAGAATTTAGTCCTTGTCATGAAAATTAAAAATTTGTGTAATTAATAAATATGTACTTATCCGGTATCCGTTGTTGATTACAGATGCAGCTTAATAGAAAGTAAATACAATAATGTTACAATACAATTAATTATCAATTCCTTGTTTTATATAACGACAATAGAGGGGAATTGATATATTCAATAAACACAATTTCTCCACAAAAGCAGTACTAATTTTGATTAAATAAAATAATAATTACAAAAAAATATTTTAAGAGCAAATATCAATAGTTGATTATATTATAAAAATTAGGCTTTGTGTGAAGAAGCACATAAAGGCATTTTGTTCCGAACAATATGTACTATTTTATTTTCAGACCAGTACCTACATTATCACAAAACAAAACTACAAATTAGAAAATAGTATATTTGTGAATGCTTCTATCATTTTCAAATTGAAGTTTTACACAACTTTACACTTACATCATAACTTGATTATATTTTGTTAAATGTGCTTTTTGGCTGACATATTTCGTTGTTAGCCTTCGGCCGTTAGAGGGTGTTCTTATTTGTCATCTTTAAATATTAAATTAAAATAATATTAATATTAAATATTTCTGGAACTTTATTCAATCGAAAAAGACGGACACTCGCATTCCTGGATGTGTAAACTTTAATAACTGCGTTTTTAATACTCGACAAGGGATCGTTGATGCGTTTTCTGACTATTTTAGCAGTGTGTATATGTCAACCAGTCCCCGATGTAGTAGTAAATGTAAAAATAATTATAACGTTTCTAATGTTGCTATCAATAACATTACAGAAGAAGATGTATCTAATGCCATACACAAACTTAAACCGAAAAATACTGCAGGATCTGATCAAATTCCTAGTTTCCTTATTAAAGAGTGCAAGTTATGTGCCATATTTAATATAGTATTAAAATCTAATACCTTTCCAGATGTTTGGAAGATAGCTAACGTCTGTCCTATTTTAAAAAAGTGGTAATCCAGCTGAGGTTACGAACTATAGACCTATCAGTATCCTAAATAACTTTAGTAAAATTCTTGAAATCATTCTTTATAATCACATATACCCTGTTATTAGAAATTTGATATCTATTAACCAACATGGTTTCATGAGTGAACGTTCAACCCTAACCAACCTCTTATGTTTTACGCAATACGTGTTTGAAGTTCTTGAAGAGGTCAAGTGGATGTTATATACACTGACATATCAAAGGCATTTGATCACATTCCACATGATATCTTAATTTCCAAATTGGAAGGATATGGATTTCACAACAATTTACTGTCATTAATCTGCTGTTACCTTACCAACCGTATCCAGTATGTTACATTTAGCAATTTCAGTTCCACTCCAATTTATGCTACGTCTGGTGTTCCACAAGGCTCCAATCTAGGACCGTTATTATTTTTACTGTGTATTAACGATGTTACGGATATTATGTCTTGTAAAAGTTACTATTTGCTGATGATTTAAAAATTTACTCTTCCATTTCTAACCAGAAGGATTGTTTGCAACTTCAAACTTGCCTAGATAACTTAGCTAGATAGAGTAAATCATATTATTTGACTCTCAACATTTCCGAATGGAAAATAATCTCATTTAGTCGCAAGGTTAAAGCAATATTTTTTAATTACTCCGTCGATTCCATTCACTTAAATAAATGTTTATCAATCAGAGACCTGGGTGTTATTTTTGACCATAAATTTTGTTTTGGTGAACATATAAAAAAAATATCTCTCTCGGCCAATCGTACATTGGGATTTATACTAAGAAATTGTAAAAAAATTTTTAGTTTCGACGCCTTACTTTCTCTGTATTTTAGTTTAGTTCGGTCTAAATTAGAGTACTGTGCGTTAATTTTCAATCCTACTTACACCACACAAAAAAATTCATTAGAGTCAGTTCAAAGGAAGTTCTTGAAATTCTTATATTACAAACTCTGCGGAACCTATCCTGTTAGAGGATTTCAACTTAACGAACTAGTTGCTATTTTCAATTTTCAATCTCTCGAATCTAGAAGAATTATGTTAAGTTTAAAGTTTCTTTATAATTTGATACACAATAACATAGATGCTCCTGACCTTTTAGCACTTTTAAACCATTCCAGCCTTTCCTCCTTATTTGAATTTCAATATTGTTTAATTTACTTGTTTCATTTGATACCATTACAATTAGTTAAGTTAGTTTAAGTCTAGCTACGTTTAAATGTTAATATAATTTTAGATTTATTATTGTCCTGTTAATGAATTTTATATCTGTTGGACATTAAAGCTTATTATTATTATTATTTTTTGTAGCGTCGGCTGCAAGGCCATTAGCTATTCTAACATGCGACGTCAGACGTCAGTTATAATTCTTTAAATACATCAATTTTCTTTATAAACTCTATTAAAATGTGAATTTTTGTTACGGTATCTTCGAAAATTTCAATGTACGTTTTTCCAACATTTAGTTCTTTTCTAGAATTTTCGTATAATGGACACTCTAACAGTATGTGCCGAATTGTTAATTGCACATCACATAGAACACATTTCCGCATTCCACTAAAACCTAATAGGTGTAGATGAGTTAATCTGGTATGCCCTATTCTAGTTCTGGTGAGTACTACCTCTTCTCTACTTGTTAGGTGGTGATTACTGTTTCTACGAGTTATTTCAATCTTGATCTGTCTTAATGCTGTTTTTGAGTTATCCCATTCGCTTTGCCATATCTGATTAACCATAGATTTTATAAATTTCTTGCAGTCATTAGGTTGAACAGGTATATTATCATGTATGGCTTGAGATGTTCCCATACGAGCTGCCATATCAGCATACTCATTACCGGGTATACCCTTGTGCCCTGGTATCCACATTATAGTGATGTGTTTGTTGTTTGTATGGAATGTATGTAGTAATTCTTTGACCATGTTTAAGAGGGGGTCGACATTTGGTTCGCTATTCATTAAATCCGTTATCACACTGAATGAATCGGTACAAATAAGGCAAGCACGTATGTTATTATGGTTTGTGTATAAAAGGGCTTGCCACATACCATAAAGTTCCGCGGTGTATATACTTGACAACCCATTAAGTTTCCGATAGTGGCTCGTATTATCGGTGTGTATAGCACTACCTACATCGTGATCAGTTTTGGACCCATCCGTATACACTATGGCATCGTATCTAAATTTATAAATTATAGAAAAAAACTCCTTCCTGTACACTTCATTGGCGGTTTCTTGTTTTCTATATTTTATAAGGTCTGTCTGAAATGTTACTTTCGGTGCATTCCAGGGGGGATATTCGAGTACTTTCCGCGTGAATAATGTAGGTACGGTAATATTTAGCTCGTGCGCTTTCTCTATACCCCCGAATAATACATGGTCTGGTTGTTGTAGGCCTGTTTCTATATTGTGCTTGGTTTTCTTTATTGTGTATTATGTCATGATTCAGATGATTAGGTAGGGATAGTATTTTTACCAAGTAGTTAAATATTAACTGCAATCTACGCAATTTTAATGTTGGAATACCAGAATCAGCGTGTATGGATTCGATACGGCTGGTACGAAATGCACCGATTGCCATTTTAATTCCAGTAACATGGACCTTGTCTAGTTTTTTTAAGTGGAAAGGACGAGCAGAAGAATAAATTGTTAAACCGTAGTCAATAGTAGACAGCACGAAGGACTTATAAAACCTCAGTAATGTTTCTCTGCCGGCACCCCAGGTGATATTAGACAGACATTTAATATTATTAACTTGTTTTTTTGATTTAGCTTCTAACATTTCGATATGTCTTTTAAAATATAGGCGATAATCAAAAATAATTCCAAGAATTTTAATAGTTCTCTGAAATTAAATTTTATTTCCATGTATGTATAAAGTCGGGTCGTAATGCTCATGTCTAAGCCTGCAGAAGTGTATGGCGTTCGTTTTGGTTAAAGAGAACTGAAAACCTATACTTTCCGCTTTTTGTACTATATCAGAAATACCATTTTGCAATTCTTCTTGCAGTTCTTCATTTTCTGATCTTCCAAATACAATTAAGTCGTCTACGTATAAACAAACATGCAGGGGGGTTTTACTACTGCCGCGAGTTCATTCACTGCGATTAGAAACAGAGTGCAGCTTAATACTGACCCCTGCGGTATTCCGTTCTCAGTATATTTGACATATGAGAGTGTTGTACCTATCCTTGTTCTAAAAGTTCGATTCGATAGGAAACTCTTAATAATCGAATTCAGGTTACCCCTTAACCTCCATTCACATAACGTTTTAATAATTTTGTGCCTCCATGTGAGGTCATATGCTTTTTGCAGGTCGAAACATACTGCCACCGTGTGTTGTCGTTGCAAGAAAGTGTTTAGTATATTATTTTCAAGATACGTCAATAGATCTACCGTGGAATGCAATTGGCCGAAGCCTGTTTGCCGTTTTAAAAGTAGTAGTTCAGACTCTAGATACCACATTAACCTACCATTAATCATCCTCTCCATGATCTTACTTAAACAAGAGGTAAGTGATATTGGGCGGTAGTTTGCAGGTAAGGTGATATCTTTGCCAGGTTTAGGAATAGGAACTATTATTGTTTGTCGCCAAGTTTCCGGATAAACACCAGTTTGAAATATTCTATTGTATATATCTAATAGTTTTTGTTTTTCTGGTGTAGGTAAATTTCGTATCATCGCATAATGAATATTATCTGGACCCGGAGACGAATTTTTGGATTTCTCCAAGGCTCTTTTTAATTCGTCAGATGTAAAAGGTACATTATATGCGCAGTTTTCTTCACGCTTAAAATCTATTTCACTTTCGGATTGTTTCTTTATTAGATTAAAAGCTTCACTGTAGTACTGTGAACTGCAGACAGAATAGAAATGTTCCGCGAAAGCCTCCACGATTTGATTCTGTTCTGTGAGATCATCGTTTTTGTATCTGAGTAACCTTGACGGTTTTTTGTGTTTTTTTCCAGCAGTATTTTTAACCTTCTTCCAAACGTCAGATATTGAAGTGTTACAGTTAATGGATGACACGTAATTCTGCTATGAGGTCCTCTTGCTTTAGTTAATAACCTTTCTTGAGATCGCACGAGCTTTTTTAAACTCAATAAGGTTAAGTTGAGTTGGATTTCTTTTAAAAACTTGCAACTTTCTTTTTTTTGTTTGGATTGCATTTCTAACTTCAACGTTCCACCAAGGGACGTTAAAGGTTTTAAAGGTTTCGCTCGTTTGAGGGATACATTTCTCAGCTACGCTTATGACATTTTCAGTGAAGTTTTTAACTTGGTCTTCGACACTTTCTTTTAATTCTGAAGGGCGTTCGTTGAGAATTCTAGAGAAATTTTCCCAGTCTACGTTTTCAGTAATCCACTTCTTTGGGTATTTTTCTACTCTAATTAGGGAGTCTGATAATTCAATGATTATTGGGCAATGGTCGCTGTTGTGGAAATCTTCATGCACTTTCCAGTTTAAGCTTAATGCTAAAGTGGGTGAACAAAAGGTTAAATCTATTGCTGTTAAGTTGTTTGATCGTGGATTTAGGTGAGTAGGAGATCCAGTATTTAGAATGGTTAATGGGTTATCTTCCATAACTTGTTCTATTATTCGACCACGTTGGTCGGTTAAGTTAGAACCCCAAATTAGAGAATGAGCATTGAAATCTCCAAGCAGTATAAATGGCGAAGGAAGCTGACGAATAATACTACTAATGTCATTTGCATCCCAATTAAATTCTGGGAGGTAGATGTTACAGATAGTTGCTTTTATAGGCACTTCAATTTGCACAGCGATAACTTGCAACATAGTGTTAATTTTAATATCTTTTGTGGAGATGTTGTCTTTTACATATAATAGATACTCCTCCACTAGCTCTACTATTTATTGTGTGATTTCTGAACACTCCTTTATAGTCCTTCAGGTGAAACTGTTCTGCACCTTTCAAGTGAGTTTCTTGAAGGCAGATACAGAAAGGTTGATATTTGACTAGAATCATGTTGAGGTCACAATAGTGTGTCTTTATTCCGTTAGTGTTCCATTGGATGATTCTTTCGTGTGAGTTGAATGTAAAAACTTATATTAATATAAAATCCTTTAAAAACGAACGAATTTTGAACAAGACAAAACGGAATAAACGTGTAAAAACATAAATAAAATAAAATAAAATAATGTATATGAATAGATAAAAAGATAAGACACATAACAATCAGTTGTAAATAAATAAAATTCTTTAACAGTGCACAAATATAACATTTAGTAAAAAAAAAAGTGTAGATATATCACAGGTTGTTTTATCACAGATTTTGAGGGCCTCTAGGTTTACCTTTCGGCCATCCTTTTTTCTTCTTTCCCGAGGTTTTTGCTTCCCGTACTAAATCTTCGTCAACTGACACGACGCTGGACTCAGTGGACAGTGACCTGTCAATGGTCGTTTTCCTTCTAGCACCACGGGATTCATCTTCCATCACTTCGATGGTATCTTGACTAGTAGGTTTTGAGTAAGCTTTCTCTGCAGCCACTTTGTCATTATTTAGTAGGTTTAATTCATGCCTTATAGTATTTTTTACTTCGTTAAGTATTTCAAAAGCTTGCGGTTGAGGACTGGGTTGCACACTTAAAGAGGTAAGTAACGATAGTCCTTCCTTTATAATCTTCCTAATTTCAGGAATGATTCCCTCCACTATATTGCTGTTGGTAGCTGCCGTTACCTGGGCAAAAGTGGCGGATGCAGTTACCGTGGATCTTGCAACTTGTCGTGCTTCCTGGTAAGGAACCTTGTTAATTGTCATCACTTCCCTTATTTTAAATTCCTTTTATTCAGGACATCCTTTCCAGGTTGCGACATGATCTCCTTTACAATTAGGACATATTTTTGGGTCCTTACAGATTTCTCCATCGTGAGCCAGTTTACCATATATGCACACTTTTGGGCTGTTACAATTGGTAGCAGCGTGTCAAAATTTTTGGCAGTTGAAGCATCTCATAGGAGATGGAATGTACGGTTTTACCATCAGCACGTACATTGCCACTTTTATAGATTTGGGGAGATTCTCCCTTTCAAAGGTAAGTATATGTAAGGGTGAGTCTGACCATACCCCATCTTTCCTTGACCTAACTCTTTTTACGTCTACTACACCTTCGTTTGTCAATTCTTCCTTTATTTCATCTATCGTACAGTTAAGTAGATCTGAACAATAAATTGTACCCTTACATTTATTCAAAAATGGGTGAGGGGTTACCTCTACTTCCATATCGGATAATCTATTGATTTGCAATAGTCGTTTAGACTGAGCTTTAGACACAGTTTCTATAAGCAGGACACCTTTCACCTTTTTCATACTTTTACCATCACCAACAATTCCGTACAATGACTGAGTGATCAGAAAAGGGCTGATTTTAATTAAATCTCCCTCAATCCTCTTTAGGAGCAAGAACCGGGACCATGCAGCCTCCTTCTCTTGCTTACCATTCTTTGCGGGCTTTTTGGAAGAAGCCGCCAAAACCGGGAAACCATTATGGTAATCCGTGTTATTGTTCAAGGAATTTTTCCGTTGTTCCTTGCCAACGCCCATTTTAGAGGATGAGTCCTCATCCAAAAAGTTTGACTCTGACATATTGTCCCACGAGAATGCTCCCCCTGGCCACGCTCAGGCTTCCCCTCGCGCAATCCCTTCAGCACCTAAAACTGCCAAACGACCTTGGGATTGGAGGATTTTTTATAGAGGTTACCTTCCTCGTAGCCCGGGCGGTAAAGCCAAGACCACCGACCTCTAGTTGTACGACGTTCCCTAGCCACGCCCTGCTAGAGTCTCTAAAGCACAGTTTGCGGTTGCGGTATTAGGGGACGGTTAGCGCTCAGCCGCCCCCAGCTAGGACATCCCGGGCTAGCCACATCCGTATACGCTTTTGACGGCGCATGTCCTGGGAAGAGTAGATAGAAAAGGAAAGGGTCTCTCAGCTTTCGCTGGGAGCCTGAAGAAAACAAGAGTTAGAGCGAGGGTGCTCCGACAGAAAAGAGTTAAAGTAAGGGAAGCCACTCAAGACTAGTATAAGAAAAGTGTACTTCCAGCAAAGGGGACGCAGGGTTGCCATCCCTGACCTCGTTAGATACGAGGCCCCACGTGGACTGGTCCGCGACACCGTATTCTGTAGAGCTAACAGTGGCGGTTTGCCGCCACGAGCTCATATTTCGGTGTTGGCCTTGCATCACTTACGATCATTTGCAAGGTCATTCCCCTATCCGCCACCTGGGGACGCGCCTAGTAAGTAGTCCAACCCCTAGAATTATTATTATTATTATTATTAGTTATTATTATTATTATTATTATTATTATTATTATTTAAGATAGTTTAACAATATTTAATTTTTAATCATCTAGTTATTCTTTCCTAAAATTTAGTTCTATAGTTGACATTATACGTTTCTCAAACTGTTATATTAATAGCAGGCTGATGTTTATGTTTTAATTTTTCAACTTTGACAAAACTGTTTTCAACATCTTTAAAAATTTTAATAAATATTACTACTGGCGAAAATAACCGTAAGTATTATCGAAACGTTTATATTGTATAATTTAAAATACACAATTAAAACACCCAAAAAACATAAGTATTTTATAATGTGTGATAATGGTGAAAGTTTACATTTTTATACATTTTCATATGAAACATTAAGTGTCATTGTTTATGTAAGTATATAAAATTTTGCAAATAGTTCCAAAAAGAAACTGACGATCATGTCAAATTCCGAATTAGAATGCACTCCGCCCAAAGTTCTTGAAGCAGCAAAAGCGTCAATAAAAAATTTGTTACCATCCAAATCGAGCGGATTCTATGAGATGTCCTACAAGAGGTTTTTGAAATGATGTGTAGTGAAAAAAGTAATCGTGTATTTCGAAAATGTTTTACTCGCCTATTTTTCGGAATTAGCTGAAAACATTCAAAGCTCCTGGTTATGTGCAGAAATTGATATGCTATTTAACGTCGAAAAAAATCCGCACAGTACCACTCTCCAAATAACTGATAACGAAGGAGTTGGCCAGCGGTTAATAGTTAGAACAGTATCCATATAAACTTAAATTATTGCAAGAAATTTACCTTGACGACTATGAACGTGGATTACAATTTTGCAAAAAAAATAATATTTTATATACTGATGAAACCACATTTTATCCAAATGCAACTCTTAATAGACAGAACAACAGGTAAGCTAAATTTTCTTTAGTATAATAAAGATAATTTGCATTGAGTAGTTGAAGCCCACACGCAATACCATCGAAAATTAAATGTGTGAAAAGAATAACTCAGGCGGCAATCGGCCCATACTTTATTGAAGAAACCTTAACTGGGAGCAGACATTCAAAATTTCTACAAAATGCTGCGATTTTTGAAGTTGCTGTTATTCTTTCAAATAATGGAAATCCAAATATTCCAAACAAGACTGTCTGGTTTCAACAGGATAGGGTACCGCCACATTTTGTACAATATACAATATTTAGAGTGTTTTCCAAATATGTGGATTGGCAAAATCTACGCACCTCAGTCCACTCGATTACTTTTTGTCTTTACCTTGATATGCCTGACAATATTGAAATTTTAAAAAAATCGAATAACTGAAGGACTTCGAGATATGAAGGAAAACGTTATTGATAAAGTGATTCGAGAATTCACAAACAGAATCGCGTATTGTCAATATGGAAATTCGAACAGTCCTTACGTTGAAAAATGGATTTGTTCAGTTTATGTAGTCTTTTTTGCTAAAATTGTCTTTATTTAATTACTTATTTAAATTATATCATTATTGATAGTTTTAATCTTTGTACGGATACAATTATGTTTATTGAAGATGTTAATTTATTTATTTACTGTCTTTGCGAGATTGTCTATTGTGTACCGAGTTTTGTACAGTAAAAAGTTTAATCATGTTAAAATAAAAGTTTTAATTTAAAAATATCGTATAAATTGCTTTTTCGCATTTTCAGCTAAAAACACCGTTAGCATGAACGGATTTTCAAAATTTTAAGTGTGTTTAATTTAGATTCACTAGAACTTTATTAAAGGGTGGTCTTTGCTTTAAAAAATAAAAAGTTGCATGCTGCGGTCCATAGATGTCTTAAGGTAGAAACAAAAAAAGATGAACTTAAAGTGTGTTTTTAAAAATAAAGATTGACCCATTCGAGAACTTTTGAAAAATGAATTTCATTTAAATTTGGCTCGCAGTGTATAAGTAATACATTGTAATGAAATAACCAAATAACGCTTTATTTGGAAAAAAATAGTCTGAATATTTATTTATTTATTCCCAAATAAAGAGTTATTTAACACTTAATGGTGAAAGTTTCAAGTCTTATATCAAATAACCAAAGTAATTAGAAATAGGTGTATGTATTTATATCTGATATGTTTATTTTATGTAAATGTATTAAAGTGTACACTGTAAAAACACTAATAGTAATTGAATTTTAAAGTATTTCCCACTACATTGTGACAATATATTTATTGGAGTGTATAGTTAGTTAATGTGCGTTTATACTTTTATCCAAATAATGAAATGCTTATTTTTTATAAATAAAGAGAACACTGTTTTTTTTGTAAACATTTCTCCTTTCTTAAATTTAGAGTTAAATACTTAGGTGTTAGCATTAATCTACACACTATTGGTTCTATTTATACAGTAAATAAATTAAATAAGTAATGTAGCGACTGCACAAGTAGAGACGTAAAAATTGATCCCAATGATGAAGTAACAAAATATACTACGCTATGAACCACCAATGAAAAAATATTACAAGTTGTAAGAAGAAACTGACCCATTTGTTCATGTGAATAACCCTCGCGTTACTGGCAAAAATAATCACGTTAGTAGCGACACTGCATTTTTAAATAAAACAGTTGTTATTGAAATAAGTATTAAAGGTCTGTAGTTATTGTATAAAGATATAGTGGTTTTTGATTATTTTCTGTTAGTGTCACACATGCGTACCATTCGCACCCTGGCTCAAATTTGTGCCACAATGCGCACTGTGACGCATATATGACGGCTGTGATTTTGACGTATCGAAATATAGCAATCACATGATGAGGATATAACTCATGTATTTTCCACAAAAAATAATTCACAAATGCAAGTAATAAGCGTGAAGAAACTTAGTCATCGATGTAATCACACCCGGTTCGTCTCCACCTCCCTGGGGTGGGGCACACTTAACCTGTCATAATAATTTTGAGCAGCAATAAATGCATCACATTTAGTAAACAATTAATTGTTTCTTAAAATAACTAATAAATCATTTTTTTATCAAGTTATTAGCGTCAGTAAAAGTAATTTTACCTTTATTTTTTAAGAAACACTCTGTGCAGTGTTCCTCCTGTAAACAAAACCACTAACGGGCGAAAATTTAAGACAGTTTGATCCCTTGAAGCTATGCTCGCCACGATATATCGTTTTAGCATAAGGCGGCCATTCATCCCGTATTAGACGGGACAGTCCCGTTTTTAATCACGTGATTTCGTATATGAGTAATATAACTACCCAATTCCTAACACAGTTTTCTCACTAGATTTGAAAAAAGTCACTAGAAAAGTCACTAGATTTTAGGGTGGGTAACACTGCCTGCATCGAAGTATATTTCTCAAGGTCAAGCTCATTGAAGTAACTAGATTTGAAAAAAAGTTACTAGAAAAGGCACTAGATTTTTAAGGTCACGCCCTTTTGGCGGGAAATTTTCACCAAGAAATTCTGAGAATTTGTCCGAGTTAAGACTGTGTGTTAAGTTAGTTATAACAATTTTCAAGGTCACCTACAGGGGTACTAAATAGATTTTTTAAGCTCATTGTAGGTGCGTGGGATTCTTGGTATATAGGAGGATGTTCTTCAAGGTCGCGAGCATTCTCAGTTAACGATTGGAGGGGGATGCTCTTAGTTTATTCTTCAAGATCACCAGAGTATCGGATAAGATCGGAGCTATCTGTTTTAGGAAACAGCTATCACTTCGAGGAAACAGCTACTTATTTAATGTAAACAGCTATCTGTTCGGGGAAACAGCTAACTGTTTAATGTAAACAGCTATCTGTTTCGGGCAATTCTGGCTGAGTCAAGTTGTTAATTTAGTTATTACAATTCTTAGAGTTCTAAAGCCCCACCTCTGATCTGCTTTTCTTACCAGAAAAGCAACTAGATTTGAAAAAGTCACTACATTGGTTTTCAAGGTCAAGATCGCTCACATTGCCTGTGTATTCGTCATGGTTACGTATAGCTAAACGGATCCTAACTTACCGTACATGTACGTGTCCCCCGCTTCAAAGTTTATTCAAGGTTAAAAACAACTTTTGGAATTTGGCTGAGTCAAGGCTACTTTTCAATCCCTAGAGATCAATGCTCACCAGTAGAGGTATCCCGACCTTACCCAATCTTATCCGATCCTACTCTTCAAGTATTGGAGATAAGCATTCCTAATCAAGAATTTTATAACTTGATGTGCGCTGGTATCTGCCGAAAGGCGGCAATTCTTAGACACCTAACAGTTTGTGGCGACATGAAGAATGAATGCTATTATCCGAACATATCCGATCCTACCCGATCTTACCCGATCTTATCCGAAATTATCTGATCTTATCCACCCCGCCCGATCTTATTTGATCGTATCCGATCCTACCCCAAGCGTGATACTGAACCACATTATATGAATTTCTGTGTCGAAGTTAGTCAAGTTCAACTTTAAAAATAGAAATTGGAAAGTCATCAGCAAGGAGTGGGAATATGCGGAAGTGGTTAAGATATTTAAGTAGTAATGTGTAAATAAAAGTGATTCAATATGTGGATATACTACGCATCTGAATCGTGGATGCACATACGACCGTGGAACGTTTACTTCAACATTTGACGGCATTGGCATTTGATTATGATCATGAGGCAGTATATGGTTTAGGACGCTTTTATACGGAAGATGACTGTCACGCACCTACAGGGAAATATAAAAATGGTGAAAAATTATGGGAAAAGTATTTAAAGGGCCGATATGGTCTGACATGTTGTAACAACCTTTTTTTGTGGTTGTATTAAAAAATACATTAATTTAAGATCGTTCATTTATTTGGCGTAATATTAGAAAAGTTTTTAATTATTAAAATGTAGAATTGAGGAAGGCAATTTAATTTGCATTTCCTAGAACACATCTTTTTGGGTGTAATATTTCATAAATAGTTATAGTTCCCTTTCTTAAAAAAATTGGATTCTGATCATTGTATCCGCGCAACGCGTGACAACTTCTTGGGGGGAAACATTTAGAGGAGCTATTCTGAAAGCCGCTATATTTTTTCACTTGCTGCTGAATGTTACAGCAAAAAGCATGGTTTTTACCTAATTTTTATATTTAGTGCCATCAGATTTTGATGGTAAGTTATTTTCTAATTCATTATATTTTAAATTAAAAACATTTATTTTTTTAGGCATTTTTTTAATGCATTCTTTTAGAATGCACACTTTTTGCACTTTTTTGCACTTTTATAATGCATACTTTTATATGGTATTTTTATAATAATTATTCTTAATGGCACTTATAATTCACTAATTTACTATTCTATTATTTTTCTAATTTAAATGAAAATTTTTACTTGAATTACATTTTACAACACAAGTTCTACATACTTAAACTTCAAAGAAATTCAATAAATTTATGGACACAATATATTAAGGATAGATTAGCAAGATATTGACCTCACCAAGTTCACCATTCTGCTTCATAGTTACCAGCAATAATACAGTTTATGTACCGAACCGTTCAAAGGTAATGATTTTTTATATACTTTTAGAATAGTAATAAGACTTCTGATTTTTTAACCTTTTCAATTAGATATTGAATAAACTTAAGTACATCATGTTATTTTGTTTTCATTTTGGTAAATTGTTTATTATTATTCATTAACTAGGTTTTGTTGTTCCTATAATAAAAGACAACATGGCGCTCGAGATTTCATTTCATTATATTTTCATAATTTTTTATATTGCATTTTTTTATTAATTAAGTGCAGTGAAAATAACTAAGCAGATGGGAAGCAAGCAGCATTTCAGGGAGGTTAACAACTCTCCCTATCTTAATCTACCGACAGAGCCAACGGCAGTAGCGATTGTTATTTGGTATATTTTTTATTAATTAAAATTATTTGATCAATTGCAAATTGTTTATTACATTTGCGTTTTGGTTATTACATCATCGCTTTTGTTTTAATGTTACAAGTTGGCCCAATATTATTGTCATACTTTGGCGCGGGCGAGCAGGGACATTAAAATTTATTATTTGAAATTTATTACTTTGTTATTTTAATTACTTTATATTTGAGATTTTTATTACATGTGTGTTAATATTACAGTGGGGCCAGAAAAAGGGACTTGATTTGCTGTTGTTTCAATGCTGGTTATTTTCGCTTTTGTTTATTTTGATTGTGAAGTTGACCGAGATTTAAGGAGTGTTACCATTTATTGTTACGCTTGGTATTTTTATGTGTTTATACTTAATGAAATTTATTGATTGTGTTATACAATATTTTTTACCATGTCAAATTTTAATTATTTAGTGGATGTTTTATATAGTGATGAGTTATTAGTAGAATTAAACTTTCGAAATGTAAATGAAGCAGAAAGGTTAACAGTGGAAGAGAAGCGTAAACTTTTAAGACGAATATTAAATTCAGAAAAGATCAATCCAAATTTATTTGATTCATACAAGAAGTATGAAATAAATCAAACAGTAGAATTGGAATTATTTAAGGAAAAGCTAAATCATATTCAGTCTTCGATTAAACTTTTTAAACATAAGCCCTCGAAATCAGAATACCTTAGGCTACACACACGTTTAATTCATATTTTGAAACGTTTAAATTATACTACTTTTGATAGCGAATTTTTATATTTACATGATCAATTGTTGATATGTAACGAATTGTTAGAATTAATTGAATCTATAAATGAAAATATTGAATTAAATAATGATGTTTCAAATTTAGACACTTCTAATATTTCGATGTCACAAAACGACCCTGTTAATACTTCAGTTAGTATTCCTACAGAAGATTTTTCCAAATTGATTGATAACTTACAAATTACTAAAAGTTCTGTTCCTGTTTATAGACTAAATTTAAAATTTAATGGTAGTGAGAAAGAAGTTTTTACATTTATTCAAAGATGTGAGGAGCTAATGATTGCTCGAAACATTTCTAGGACGGAGATGCTTTTATCTGGTGTTGATTTATTTGCAGGGAAAGGTTTAGTTTGGTATAGGGCGAATAAACCGTATATACAGACATGGGATGATCTTATTTCTAAATTAAAGAGTGACTTTTTACCGGAAGGACATGACGAAGTTTTGTTAGATGATATTAAAAATCGCAAACAGGCTTTTGATGAAATTCCAACCCTTTTTATTTCTGAAATGGTTAATTTATTTTCTCAATTAGACATTCCTCCTTCGGAAGGTGAACAATTAAAAATTATTAGTAAAAATTTACAACCTTGGTTTGCTACTCAATTAGCCCTTATTAATGTTAGTGATATTTTCCATTTGGTTGAGTTGTGTAAAAGATTACAACAAGTAAAAGCTCAGAATTCTAAATTCAAATTTAATTCTTATTCAGATTCACAAAGACAATCTGAATACAAGCCTTCTTCTGCAGTGAAACAAAATATTAAACCTAAGGTCCATTTTTCAGGTATTAAACCAAAAAATTTAAATTCCACTTTTAATACTACAAAAATTAATACAGCTAAGTCTTCAACAACATGCTTTAAATGTAGACAGTTGGGTCATACCTATCACACCTGTGATAAGGGTGATGATGGAATCTTTTGTTTTAGATATGGTTATTCCAATGTTACTTTTTCTAATTGTCCGAGGTGTAAATTTTCAAAAAAACTTGTAAATGGAAAGTGTTCCGTTAGTCGACACATATCTTATAATTTTTCAGAGGCTGACAAGCATGTTTTTAACGAATGGTTGATTACTGTTAAGGAATTTTTTGGAACACCGAAAATTTGTTCTAAATTTGTTGAGAAGAATGATGATGTTAGACCTTTTATTAATGTTAGGATTTTTAATGAGAATTTTGTTGCTTTATTAGATAGTGGAGCTACCGTAACAATCTTAGGTAAGCCTGCTTTGTATTTGATTGATAAATATGATTTAAAATTAAATAGGAATTCGCCTTTTTCATCATTGGTTATTGCTGATGGTTCTTCACAATCCATTTTGGGGAGTGTTGATTTATCTTTGACTATTAATGGTATTACTAAAACTATTTCTGTTATTGTTTCTGAATTTATTACTACTGCAATTACTTTGGGGGTAGATTTTTGTCGTTTATTTGAAATTAAAGCTGATTTTGGTGAAAATTCTTTGGTTGCAAACTCTGCGGAAACAACTTTTTCTATGATTAAGAGTATTGATGGTCTTAATAATGGTCAAGTTTTTGAATTAAATCAAGTTATTGACCTTTTTAAAACCTTATCAACTTCAAAGTTAGGTAAGACAAATAAAGTTTTTCATTTAATTAATACTGGTGATGCAGTACCAATTAAACAACGTTATTTTCCATTATCTCCTGCTATGTTGGAGCATGCGAGCAGAGAAATTGATGATATGTTAGAGCAAGGAATTATTAAACCCAGTTCTTCTCCTTGGAATTCTCCAATGGTTTTAGTTAAGAAGAAGTCAGGTGGTTTTAGAGTTTGTTTTGATGCTAAGAAATTAAATTCTGTTACAAAAAAGGATGCTTACCCTTTACCATTTTTAAACGATATTTTGGATAAATTAAGAAATACCCGATATTTAACTTCAATTGATTTAAAGAAAGCTTTTTGGCAAATTCCTTTAGACGCTGAGAGTTGTGAAAAAACTGCTTTTACTGTTCCACGTAGAGGATTATTTGAGTATACTGTTATGCCCATGGGACTTACAAACGCTCCCAGTACATTACGATTCATGGATACCATTTTAGGACATGATTTATTTCAATCAGTTTTTGTTTATTTAGACGATATTATTGTTTTTTCAAGTACTTTTAAGGAACATGTTGCTATTTTAAGAGAAGTTTTTAAAAGGCTTAGTGATGCCAATTTAAATATTAATTTAGATAAATGTGAATTTTGTAAACCTCGATTATCATATTTAGGTTTTGTTATTGATAAGAATGGTCTTCACACCGATCCTTCAAAGGTGGAAGCTATTACTGAATTTCCTCAACCACATACTTTTACAGAAGTTAAACGTTTTATTGGAATGTGTTCTTGGTATAGACGTTTCATTCATGATTTTTCCACAATTTTAGCTCCGATTAATAATTTATTGAAAGGTAAGAAGAAATCTCAGAAAGTTTTATGGAATAAAGAAGCCAACGATTCATTTTTAAAAATTAAATCTTCATTAGTTGATGCTCCTATTTTAGCGAGCCCTGATTTTTCTAAAACATTTTATTTACAATGTGATGCATCTAATTGCGGAGTTGGATGTGTTTTAACACAAGGAGTTGGAGAGGAGGAAGTTGTTATTGCCTATGGTTCTCGTACTTTAAACAAAGCCGAGCAAAATTATTCAATTACAGAACGCGAGTTACTTGCAGTTATTTTTGGTATTCAAAAGTTTAGACCTTATATTGAAGGTGCCCATTTTAAAGTTGTTACTGATCATCATTCGTTGATTTGGCTCAATAATTTAAAAGATCCTGGTCGATTAGCCAGATGGAGTGTTAAACTTCAACAATTTGATTTTGAAGTTATCCATCGTCAAGGTAAATTAAATGTTGTTTCTGATGCACTTTCTAGAGCACCTTTGGAAGTTAGTTCTTTAGAATTTTCTGTTGTCGATTTAGACGATTGGTATAAGAAAATGTTAGCCAACGTTTCTAAAAATCCTGAATTATTTCCTGATTGGAGAGTTGAAGATCATAAGCTCTACAAATTTATTTCTAATGATTTAAACATCGAATCGAATTTAGTGGAATGGAAATTAATTGTTCCGAAATCTTTAAGAAAAGATATCTTACGAAAATTTCATGATGAACCTACGTCATCGCATTTTGGGGTTTTTAAAACTTTTTCAAAAATTAAAGAATTTTATTACTGGCCAAAAATGAAGTCAGCTGTTTCGAAATATATTAGGAATTGCAATGTTTGTAACCGAAGCAAATCTTCACAATTTAATCATTATGGTTTTATGGGTAAAGAGAAAAATGTTTCTTACCCTTTTCAATGTATTTCTATTGATTTAGTGGGTCCTTTTCCTAGATCGAAGAGTGGAAACACAGTTTTATTAGTTATTTGTGATTGGTTTACTAAATTTAATTTGATTCACCCTATGCGCAGTGCTACTGCTAAAAGTATTTGTCAATATATTGACAATTATGTATTTCTAGTCTATGGAGTTCCTCAAATTTGTATGGTAGACAATGGTCCTCAATTTAAAAGTTCACAATTTAAAAATTTAATGAATTCTTACAAAGTTCAATCCATTTGGTTTAATGCAAGTTATCCTCAAGTAAATTTTGTTGAGAGAGTTAATAAAGTAGTAGGTACTGCAATCAGGTTTTATATTCAAGATGATCACAAGGAATGGGATGTTGAAATTCATAAAATTGCCCATGCTATTCGTAACGCTGTTCATGAGTCTACGAAATTTTTACCTTCCTTTTTGGCGTTTGGCCGGACAGTTCCTATTTCTGGAGATTTTTATGGTCGACTAAAGGATTTCAAAGAGGATGATTTATTTATTACTAACCGTGAACAATTTAGTTCAAGATTTAAATGAACTTTCACCTATTTTTAAACATGTTAAACAAAATTTACATGCAGCTTACGAAAGAAATTCAAAATCTTATAATTTGCGACGTCGTCCATTGAAATAAAACGTTGGCGATTTGGTTTGGAAAAAAAATTTTACTTTATCTGATGCGACTAAAAATTATAGTCAAAAGTTAGCTCCAAAATTTATTGAAGCGAAAGTTATTGAGGTGGTAGGTCCAACTACGTACCGATTGGCCACCCCTATTGATAATAAACCCTTAGGTGTTTTTCATGTTAAGGATTTAAAACCCCATTAGTTCTTATTTTTTCGTATTCTTTTTAATTATTTTTCTATTTTAGTATTTTTACATTCTGGTTTTCTTATTTATATTTTTTAATTATTTTGATAATTTTTCAAAATAATTTTATTTTGTGCTTATTTCGCACATTATTTTATTTTATATTTTTGTGGCTTTGCAAACCACTTATTTTATTTTTGCTACATTTGTTAGCATGATGGTTGATATTTAGATCCCATTGTGCGATTGAATTGCCGACTTTGTGGGACATTAGTTCTCAGGAAGATTATCTTCCTTTATTGGATTTACAATTTGCTATTGTTACAATAGTAAAATTGAAGATAACTATTTTGAGTTTACCTCTGATCGTTAATTTGACGTGTAAAACTCATAACCATGGATAAGAAAACTAGTAATGCTTGTATACATTTTTATTTTTGATTGATTTAGTTATTTTTTTTTTCCTTATTTGTGTAGTGTTACTATTCTTGGACGGTGCTTGAGGACTTCGGTTCGCCTCGTGTTAACCTCGATTAGTTCACTTCCTGATTATGATGTTTTGGTAGTTTTAGGAGGGGATTGTTGTGTTCGTAAGAGTGCTTTATCTTTCTCTTTGCTATCTCACCTAGATTTCGATTTATTTACTAAACGTGCGTGTTAGTTAGGGAATGTTTGGCCTTGGACGATGACTGTGGAACAACATGAAACCTGAATCTCGTGAAGGGTAGAGTGGCCTCTCTTGTTCTCCACGACCAAGCATCCTGAGCTAATTTGCCATGGAAATAGTCGTATCTTGGATTTACCGATTTTGACACACTTATCGAACGTGACAGTGGTAGTTGTGTGTTGTACCTAGGAGGCTTGGTTTGAGACCACCGGGGTAGGGTAATGGAACCGCTCTCTCTCGGCCTCAAGTCTCGCGATTATTTATTGTTAGTCCGGAAGGATTTTTATTTATACTGTCGAGTGGAGTGGCGTTTAGCCTTGATTTTTTATAAAGTTGCACGATAACTGTTCCCGGGTTCCCCACCCACTGTCCCTTCAGGTCATGGTAGGTTTCCGTTCGTTTTTTACCTTGGATTCAAATTTTTTTACCGGTTACTCATTTTGCTCTCCTGATGGTGGTTTGCTTTACTAACCCCACCAGTTAAAGTTTTTACTTTATTTAAGGTTTCGGGTCCTTGATTCTCGACTAGTGGCGTGTGCGGGTGGTAGCGCGTCATTAGCTTATATGGTGTTGTGAGGAGTCTTTCCTGACCGACATCACCATATTTTCTGTACTTATTCGTACATTTCCTTTTTATTTTTTTAAATACTGCTTATATTTTAATTAGCTTAACATTTTGTATTTTCTTAAATTTTAATAATTTCATTTATTAGCTTAGTTTGGAATCTCCGCTTTGGTGATCTCCCAGTCAAAATTTTAGGAGGGGGTGTGTAACAACCTTTTTTTGTGGTTATATTAAAAAATACATTAATTTAAGATCGTTCATTTATTTGGCGTAATATTAGAAAAGTTTTTAATTATTAAAATGTAGAATTGAGAAAGGCAATTTAATTTGCATTTCCTAGAACACATCTTTTTGGGTGTAATATTTCATAAATAGTTATAGTTCCTTTTCTTAAAAAAATTGGATTCTGATCATTGTATCCGCGCAACGCGTGACAACTTCTTGGGGGGAAAGATTTAGAAGAGCTATTCTGAAAGCCGCTATATTTTATCACTTGCTGCTGAATGTTACAGCAAAAAGTATGGTTTTTACCTAATTTTTATATTCAGTGCCATCAGATTTTGATGGTAAGTTATTTTCTAATTCATTATATTTTAAATTAAAAACATTTGTTTTTTTAGGCATTTTTTTTAATGCATTCTTTTAGAATGCACACTTTTTGCACTTTTATAGTGCATACTTTTATATGGAATTTTTATAACAATTATTGTTAATGGCACTTATAATTCACTAATTTACTATTCTATTATTTTTCTAATTTAAATGGAAATTTTTACTTGAATTACATTTTACTACTTCAAACTTCAAAGAAATTCAATAAATTTATGGACACAATATATTAAGGATAGATTAGCAAGACATTGACCTCACCAAGTTCAACACTCTGCTTCATAGTTACCAGCAGTAATACAGTTTATGTACCGAACCGATCAAAGGTAATGATTTTTTATATACTTTTAGAATAGTAATAAGACTTCTGATTTTTTAACCTTTTCAATTAGATATTGAATAAACTTAAGTACATCATGTTATTTTATTTTCATTTTGGTAAATTGTTTATTATTATTCATTAACTAGGTTTTGTTGTTCCTATAATAAGAGACAACAAGGCGCTCGAGATTTCATTACATTATATTTTCATAATTTTTTATATTGCATTTTTTTATTAATTAAGTGCAGTGAAAATAACTAAGCAGATGAGAAGCAAGCAGCATTTCAGGGAGGTTAACAACTCAGTGTATTAGAACTCTCCCTATGTTAATCTACCGACAGAGCCAACGGCAGTAGCGATTGTTATTTGGTATATTTTTTATTAATTAAAATTATTTGATCAATTGCAAATTGTTTATTACATTTGCGTTTTGGTTATTACATCATCGCTTTTGTTTTAATGTTATAAGTTGTCCCAGTTATAATGTTATAATGTTCAATACACAAGTTAAGAGACATGGATATGTATCTTGAGCAATGCTTTTGATGAGATAACAGAGAAAATGATGAAAAACAAATGATAAAGAAGAAGAAGAAAAAAAAAAAAAGAAAAGAAAAAAGAAAAAAGAAAGAAAAAAAAAAAAAAAAAAAGAAAAAGAAGAAAAGAAAAGAAAAAAGAAAAAAAAAAAAAAAGAAGAAGAAAAGAAAAAAAAAAAAAAAAAAGAAGAAAAAAAAGAAAAAGAAGAAGAAGAAAGAAAAGAAAAAAAGAGGAGAGAGAAGAGAAGAAAAAGGGAGAAGAAAAGAAGAAAGAAAAAAAAAAAGAAAAGAAGAGAGGAGAGAAAAGGAGAAGAGGAGAAGAAAAGGAGAGAAAAAAAAAAAAAAGAAAGAAAAAAAAAAGAAGAAGAAGAAAAAGAGGGAGAAGAAAGAAGAGGGAAGAAAAAGAAGAGGGAGAGAGAAAAAGAAAGGGAGAAAGAAGAGGGAGAGGGAAAAAAGAAGAAGAAAAAAGAAGAGGGAAAAGAAGAGAGAGAAGAGGAGAAAAGGGAGAAAGAAAGAGGGAGAAGAGAAGAAGAGAGAAGAGGAGAAGAAAGAAAGAAAAAAGGGAGAAGAGAAGAGGGAGAAAAGAGAAAAAAGAAAGAGAAAAAAGAAGAAGAAAAAAGAAGAGGGAGAAAAAGAAGAAGAAGAAGAGGAGAAAAAGAAAAAAAAAGGAGAAAAAAAAAAAAGAGAGAAGAAAAAGAGGAGAGGAGAAGAGGAGAGGAGAAAAAAGAGAGAGAGGGAGAGGGAGAAAGAAGAAGGAGAAGAAGAAGGAGAAAGAGGAGAGGAGAAGAAGAGGAGAAAAGAGGGAGAAGAAGAAGAAAGAGGAAGAGAAGAAGGGAGAGGGAGAGAAAGAGGGAGAGAGGAGAGGGAGAAGAGGGAGAAAAGAAGAGGAGAAGAAGAAAACAAAGAAGAAGAGGAGAGGAGAAGAGGGAGAGGAAAGAGGAGAAGAGGGAGAGGAGAGGAGAAGAAGAAGAAGAGGAGAAGAGAGGAGAGGAGAGGGAGAAGAGGGAGAGGAGAAGAGAGAGGGAGAAGAGGGAGAGGAGAGAGAAAGGGAGAGGAGAAGAGGGAGAGGAGAAGAGGGAGAGGAAGAGGAGAGAGGGAGAGGGAAGAGGGAGAAGAGGAGAAAAAAGAGGAGAAGAAAGAGGGAGAGAGGAGAGGGAGAAGAAGAGAGAGAAAGAAGAAGAAAAGGAGAGGAGGAGAGGGAGAAGAGAAGAGGGAGAAGGAGAAGAGAAGAGAGAGGGAGAAGAAAGAGGGAGAGGGAGAGGAGAAAGAAAGAGAGAGGAGAGGAAGAGGAGAAGAAGAGAGGAGAGGGAGAGAGAAGAAGAGACAGAGAGAGGAGAAGAGGGAGAGGAGAGGAGAGGGAAGGGAGAGGGAGAGGAGAGAGAAGGAAAGAGGGAGAGAAGAAGAAGGAAGGGAGAGGGAGAGGGAGAAGAGGGAAGAGGGAAGAGAAAGAGGGAAGGAGAGACAGAAGAGGACAGAGCACAGAGAGAGGGCAGACGAAGAGGGAAGAGAGGACGCAGGGACAGGGACAGAGCAGACGGCAGAGGCAGAAGACAGACGCAGACGCAGACAGGGAGAGGGAGAGGGAGAGGAGCAGGAAGAGACGAGACGCAGAGGAGAGCGAGACGCAGAGAGGCAGAGGGAGAGAGACGGAAGAGACAGAGCGCAGACGAGAGGGAGACGCAGACGCGCGAGACGGCAGAGCAGAGCAGAGGCAGAGCGCAGACGGCAGACGCAGACGGGAGAGGAGAGGAGAGAGAGAGCAGAGCGAGAGGGAGAGGAGACGCAGAGAGAGGAGAGGGAGAGCAGAGCAGAGCAGAGGACAGACGGAGACGAGACGAGACGCAGACGCAGACGCAGACGGCAGAGGCAGACGCAGACAGACGCAGGACGAGAGGACGCAGACGCAGACGCAGACCAGACGGAAGACCAGAGCAGAGCACAGGCCAGAGGCAGCAGGCAGACGCAGACGCAGAGGACAGAGCAGACGCAGAGCAGACGCAGACGCAGAGCAGACGCAGAGCAGACGCAGACGCAGACGCAGACGCAGGACCAGACGCAGACGCAGACAGAGACAGAGCAGACGCAGACGCAGAGCAGACGCAGACGCAGACGAGACGAGACGCAGGAGAGAGAGAGGGAGAGGGAGAGGAGAGAGGAGAGGAGAGGAGAGGGAGAGAAGGAGAGGGAGAGGAGAGGGAGAGGGAGAGGGAGAGGGAGAGGGAGAGGAGAGGGAGAGGGAGAGGGAGAGGGAGAGGGAGAGGAGAGGGAAGGGGAGAGGAGAGGGAGAGGAGAGGAGAGGGAGAGGGAGAGGGAGAGGGAGAGGGAGAAGGAGAGACACAGACTCAGAGACAGACACAGATACATACACTTACACAGACACAGACACACGCACAGACACAGACACAGACACAGACACAGACACAGACACAGACACAGACACAGACACAGACACAGACAGACACAGACACAGACAGACACAGGCACACGCACAGACACAAACGCAGATACAGACTCAGACACAGACACAGACAGACACACACACACAACAACAAACGCATGCCTTTTCCGCCTCACAGTCTGCATGCCAACCACACACGCACACGCGCACCCACGCACACACACATCGTTATAGAGTAGTGTATATCTAGGACTACAGCAAATCAGAAAATACCAAAAAGGAAGTGATACAGACACAGACAGAGGCACAGACACAGACGCAGACGCAGACGCAGACGCAGACGCAGACGCAGACGCAGACGCAGACGCAGACGCAGACGCAGACGCAGACGCAGACGCAGACGCAGACGCAGACGCAGACGCAGACGCAGACGCAGCACTGACGCAGACGCAAGCAGACGCAGACGCAGACAGACGCAGACCAGACGCAGACGCAGACGCAGACGCAGACGCAGACGCAGACGCAGACGCAGACGCAGACACGCAGACGCAGACGCAGACGCAGACGCAGACGCAGACGCAGACGCAGACGCAGACGCAGACGCAGACGCAGACGCAGACGCAGACGCAGACGCAGACGCAGACGCAGACGCAGACGCAGACGCAGACGCAGACGCAGACGCAGACGCAGACGCAGACGCAGACGCAGACGCAGACACAGACACAGACACAGACACTGGCACAGATACTGGCACAGACACAGATACAGACACAGACACAGGCACAGAGACAGACACAGACACAGACACAGACACAGACACAGACACAGACACAGACACAGACACAGACAGACAGACACAGACACAGTCACAGACACAGATACAGACACAGACACAGACACAGACACAGACACAGACACAGACACAGACACAGACACAGACACAGACACAGACACAGACACAGACACAGATACATACACAGACACAGACACAGACTCAGACACAGACACAGACACAGACACACACACAGACACAGACACAGACACAAACGCAGACACAGATACAGACACAGACACAGATACAGACACACACACGCCCACGCACCCACACGCTCATGCGCCCTAGCGCCCACGCGCTCACACGTCCGCATGCCCACACGCCCACACACACACACACACACACACACACACACACACACACACACGAACACACGCCACTACCCACACGCACACACACATCGTTATAGAGTAGTGTATATCTAGAACCGTAGCAATTCAGAAAATACCAAAAAGGAAGTGTATATTAATAACGATAAGAATGTAAATGTCCAGTTATTAAAAATACAAACTCATATAGCGATGTACACGGTGGAAAGGCGTATATTTTTCAACACATATCGACACTTAAGCTTAAAAACCAAATATTTCTGCTTGTAGTAGTAGTAGTAGTAAAGTGTCGTCTATTTTTCGTAAGGATACATATGAAAATAAAGAACAAAAGCTAGCTGCAATTGAATGTACGTGGTGATACCACGACCTGATCCACAATCAGTCCTTTCGTTGTGTGGGTCACTCTAGTAAGTAGCTTCCAACAAAGTATTGTGAGTAACACTTTACAAAAAAATCTTAAGTTCTATGCAAAATGATATTACAACGGTAAATTTTGTAACAATCTCTAACAATTGTCCAAGTCACGGAAGCGTAACGGTTTGTCCTATATTCCTGAGATATTTTCCGAAAGACAAGGGCATTCAAACAAGATTTTTGGAAATTCAAGGTCTTCCAGGTGAATCTTCAGACATTCTTTCCGAATATACCATTAAAACTATTAACAAACACGAATTAAGAACGAAACTAATGGCAATGTGTCCTGAAAACAAAAATTGCAATTTTGGAGGAGCAGCAAGGCATGGCGAAAATAACGTCTAATAAAGTTCATCAGTTACTTAATGGACCTTTCGATGGAGTGAATTGTGCTGCTCATATTCTTCATAACTGTGTTGAAGCATCTGCAGACACTTCGATAGAAAGTGTATTAATAATGTTCAAACCGTTACATAGTTACTTTCTCTTTCAAGAAAAATACCCCACATTGGTTCTTAATAGTTTTAAAAACAATTTTTTTTAAGTTTGGCTGCGGTGTCTTTATCTACAAGCTTCTTCATTTCATAAATGTGTGCTGCCAGTGGAATCTGAAAAATCTTCAATGGTAGAAGTATACATGGTTCTACCAAATTTAAACCAACAATTAGTGGAACGGAAAAATGAAGTCTTTTTGCCAAATCAAGTGAACACTGTGTTATCAGTTTTGGTAAATGAAGGAGAGGATCTAGCCGTGACTCAATTTAATACCATGACCATGTTTTATACTAGTTGTATAGCCTATTTGGGTAAATGAACGCAACTATTTTTCAAGATTCGCAATCGTTTCTTTGGATATTGCTAAAAAAAGAACCTCAATTTTCAGATCTTGGAAAATCATTGACTGATCAAACGCAACACCATGATATTCATATAGATGATTCGTAACCTTTTGATGAAATTGTGTGCAAAGATAATTCTGTTCTGTTCTGTTTCTACTGATAAACAATGGATTGAGGATTTTAACCACTTCGAGAGTGAAGATATACCACATAACATATTAAAAATTGTTGAAATGTGCATGTGTTTACCGTAATCCAACGCCGCCACGGAAAGGATGTTTTCTGATATGAATAACATTTGGACCACCGAAAAAACTAGTCTTATTATAAGAACTTTAAAAGGACTTTTAATGACAAAACTTGATTCTGAACTGAATTCCCTTGAGGTTTTTAAATTTCTCGAAGAGCGCCCAAATATTTTACGAATGATTTCATTGAATGGAAAATATACAAATGAGTAAAGTTTTTCACGTCATTTTTACTATGTACAGGGTGGTTAATTTTCGACGTTTTCTTATGGGAAGTACCCTTTCTATTACAGGTAGACAAAAAGTAATATGGGGCCCTTGTGCTCGATTTTGGTGTTAATTAAGATTCAATAGTCATAATCAAGATATCTCTGACGGTTATTGCGCAATTAGCCAAAATTGAAAAAATGGCGATTTTGAAACACTTGAATAACTTTTTTATTTCTAAATGTATCGACAAACTGTAAAAACATTCTTAAGGCACTTTTTTAAGTAGAAATCCGTTAGTGCATTCACATTGTTAATACCTCCTTAATTTAAAAAGATATGACATACAGTTGTATTTTTTTACATGAAAACCATAGTTGGCTATGACATTTTTTCTTTGTGCTTTTTAATTATTATATATAACAGCTCTATGCTATTTTAATAATTAGTTGATTTTTTAAGTTTTATTAATTGGTATATTTATTAAGGATAACAGTTGGCTTAGAAAAGCAGATATGAAATTGAATGAAGGAATTTCACTTCCAGTAAAACATTCTAGAGACATTTTGTAATTCAAATAAATCTAATTGTAATGTTGTTCTTGTGGAATGGTCACAAATTATAAATGTAAAATACAGAATTAAATAGACTTCCTTTTTTACATTATAACACGAGGACGCCTGAAAACTTGCTATAAACATCCACTACACTTGCACTAGACAGCGCAATTCTCATAATTATGTATCTAATTTAAAAGAAATGTCTCCCTCTCCTTCCCCTTACTGAGCAGTATTTGACACCTCTCAGAGTCTTCGGGTGATGCGTCCATGTATCGTATTTGCTTTTTAAATAAATGGTCACCTTACGGTAGCTGCGTTGCTAATAAAAATGGAAAGCTGGTAGTAATGAAATAGTAGGTTTTACACTTTTTCCACCCACGAGCCGTGAGGCGAGTGCCGCAAATCCAGCGAGTGGGAAAATTGCTTTGTCGTGCGACTTGTACACCATATTTTTTCTGCAACCACGTTTATTAATGAAAGAAAAATAGTAACTTATATAGGTATTTTATTTAAACAGAAGGAATTTAAAAACTGAATATTGAATACAGAAAAATCAGTTAAACTTGTAGTTAATGGTAAAATTTTAACAATTTTGAATTGTTGTGCCTGGTGTATCTTTTTTGATAGTAAGTTTTCATTAATTGTAATATTAGTGTTTGTCAACGAAGATGTTGATGCTGGTTTTTCATTAGGAATAATATCATATGAAGTAGAAGCCCCTGGTATAATAGATTTTTAGATTTTATTGGCAATTTCAATTTTGTTGGAGATCGAATCGTCAATAGACCCTGCGCCACTGTATTTCAGCGCCATTCACCATGTCGCTTCAATGTTAATATGTCTCCACCTGAATTTACTAACATTGTAGCTGACGATCGTCGAAAACAATAACCAGTGTACAATTCAGAGTTAGGTAATTTTAAATATTCTGCAATTTGTTTAGGCATATTTCCGAATTTATTTATTCCCACAACTTGCCGTGTGCATTTTCCGTGTTGATAATTGAGAAGTAAGCTTTCCTCATATGAATTTTGTGGACGCAGAAATGCATATTTTTTGTATAAATTATAGAATCTTCCAACTACAGTAAATGTACGTGGAATTTTCATTTCAATTGTTGGAAGAGTAACTAATAAGGCATCTTGTAAATCTTTTACGTTATCAATAGTTAATTTCCATAATTCTTACCTCTGACATGCTCCGGCTAAAAAACCATAGCAACCTGCAAGTAAATTTGTGATTAAAATTAAAATTAAGGTAAAAGGATTAAATAAATTGCAAATACATAAAAAAATTTAGAAAAAGGCGTTTGACGGGGATTTGAACCCGGGTCTCCTGCATGAAAGGTATATGTGTTATCAACTGAGGTACCGGGGCAACACATTAAATTTCCTGTATTCAGGTTTTTAAGCCACTTCTTTTTATTTCAAATTTTTTATTTTGATTTTGAAAAAAAATTATTCATATGGTGATAGGTAATATTGGTTACTAAATAATAGATTGAATAACTAAATAATCTTTAAAATTATGACTTACTATGGACAGAAATCATCATCATCATCACGGTACACAATATTCTTTATCAGGGTTACTGTGAGAGTGTTTATACAAGTATATAATACGAGATGTAACGTCTAACAGCTTTTGTTTATCCGACATAATCAAATAACTAAATATTACTCATCGTTATAGATTATTCTAATACAGTCCACTAAATTGAAAAAGTAGAGGTAAGTGGATGAATTTTTTTTTTAATCTTGAATAGAGCTTTTTAAAAAATTATTTGTGTTATGATATAAAATAAAATAAAATAGTACTTATGATAATGTTTAATTTTCAAACATCTTAATCAAAATAAACAGTTTTATTCAAACTTACGTGAAGCACCGTGCCGCTTAGTTATTAATCACCTACTTATCGCATTATTATAAGGTCAAATGCAGAATTTAAAATTGTCATTATTCACGTCAGCCACTCAACATTTTTGCATTATTTTATCTAAAGATTAGAGTACTTTACATTGCGTCTTTCAAACAGTCTGCATC
Organism: Vesta saturnalis; assembly: GCA_036346205.1. Lineage (NCBI taxonomy): Eukaryota > Metazoa > Arthropoda > Insecta > Coleoptera > Lampyridae > Vesta > Vesta saturnalis. The sequence goes on along the minus strand of JARFJB010000576.1, from coordinate 2,475,637 downwards.
ATGTGAGAAATTTTTTTATGATTAAATTTAAATAAAATTTGAATTGGGCTTCGAATTCGATAAAAAAGTTATACGGACTCGCTTGCTGAAACAACACCTGTACCTGTTAACTCTCAACATTGCCATTTTTTAAAAAATTTGTCAAAAATGTTATTAATTGGGGAAATTAAAAAAAACTTATAAAAAAAGTTGTTTCTAATGCAATTTTATGACTATATACAAAGTCAGCCCGCGTCTACGATGAATTTGATATTTTCTCCATTTTCGGCAAATAAAACAAAACTTAAAGAACTTTCTTCATTTAACCCATATTAACTTATTTGTTAGTAGAATACTTACTGCCTAATTCGTCGTTTTTCGGAAATATGAAAAATAGGACTTGAAAATCTTTACATAAGTGATAAAATAACTTTTCCCTTTTAAAAATAAACACCATTAATGTAGTGTTTTAAATAGTATGTTGATAGATAATCAATTATTTTTCGATAAAGGAAGAAACTCTTGGTTGCAATAGAAATGTTTGCTTTAATAAGTTCATTTGCCAACTGACATTTACAATGTATTTGAAAATAGAGTTTCCAACAATCTGTGTAGCTGTATTGATAGTACAATCTGTATACGACTTGTAAAATTTAAACAAAATAAAATTTGTGCTAAACGTAGCCGCCCCTTTGAAATCTCCTGGGGGTTTCAAAAAATATACGTATGATTATATAAATTATAACAAGTTACTTAAATTAATACAGTGCATGGTACAAAAAATAAATAAACTTCCACACATTCATAATACAATGCATTCAAAGAATGCTTAATAAATGTAACATATAATACAATGGGGTAAGTAACATAATCCTGAATTAAAAAAAATATACAGTATTATTAATTTGCAGGCTTAATGAACTGAGAGCGGACAGAACTTTGAAACCGATCTCTTCAGCTCCCCACTAGCGCACTACACTGACACAATACGAGTTATGTTATCGACGCCAGGAAATAACTTCTGCTCACGACCAAGAAACCATCTGGATGTAGGTAAGTCGTCTTCCTTTATTAGTAACAAGATCACCAGCATTGATTGGATGTTGCGTGTTACGCTTCCACTGTTACCTTTATTGTAGCACGTTGAGATAATCTTTGAACCACTTAGACCAACATTGCTGTGTAAGCCTTTGCAGGTATTGATAACGATCTAATCGATTTTCAGGTATCAACGTTAAGGACGGTTCAAGAATACTGGAGAACGAACGACCTATAAAGAAATGTGTAGGTGTTCGTACCTCCAAGCCGTTGGGGTCGTCAGTTAGTTGCGTCAATGGTCTAGAATTGAAAATCGACTCAATCTGAGTGAGTATGGTATAAAACTCGCCACATACAAAAAGTGTATTACCTAATACACGCATTAAATGGCGTTACTTGATTTTAATTCCGCTCTTCCATAACCCGCCAAAGCGCGGGGATTTAGGAGGAATGAAATGCAATTCTATGCCTTCTTTGGATGCGAAATTTAAAACATTATTTTGTTTCAGCAACCCACTATTAGCGGCTACAAAATTTGTGGCGTTATCTCTATATACGTGAAGATGTTTCCCACGACGTGCAACAAAACGCTTTAAAACAGATAAGAACCCAATGCTTGTTAAACTTGTAAATAGCTTTAAATGTACTGCCTTTATTGACAGGAAAACAAATAAACAAATGCATGCCTTCGTAATTTGATTTCATCGACCTAATTTATCTTTAAATTAAATAAGGACCAGCAAGGTTTACGCCTACCGAATGAAATGGATACTTCGCTGTGACTCTGCCTTTCGGAACCCATAAAGGGTGCAATTGTTTGTGCATTATATCTAGAACATTGTACGCATTGCCGGACTATTTTTTTTCTAGACTATTTCCACGCACTGGCCAAAATTGTTCTCGCACAGTACTCAGTAAAAGTTTGGGACCGGAAGGTAACAGTGTATTAATTGATAAGTCGCAATCGTCCACGAACTCTTATCATGCCTTATGAATCTAAAAAGGGTGTCAGACTTAAAATATTACTTTTAGGATTTAGTGGTCGTTTACCTTTTAACCTTTTTAAGTTCCATATAGCCGGAGTAAAATTATTAACGCATTATTTAATACAGCTTTTGATAAATGCCCCAAAAATCTGTTAGGTTTTGAAACAAAGCAATTATTTTTAAACTTTAAACATAATTCAACTATTCGCTTTAATTTTTCGACGCATGAGTAATCCTCAATTGGGAAATGATTTTTACACTCTAGTGCTGTTAATGTTATGGTACGTCTAAGTAACTCGGGAATATCTATTGTAGGCAATTGTTTAACGGATATGATTGGAAAATAATCGGAACTTTGTAACAACCACCTTGTCAACAAGTCTACTAATTGAGGTGCAATAACTCCTCTTGTGATCAAGTCGGCTGGATTATCTGATAACTTAATGTAATGCCAATTGTTAGCATCTGCTAATTGCTTTACTTCAGAAGCCCGATTGGCTACATGCATGTTTACCCACACAGCACTCGATATCCATGAGATATGTATAGGTTATCCGCATATATCTAGATGGATATCCAAATATATCTAGAATAATAACAAACATATCCACTGGATATCTTATGGATATAGAGATGTCACACTATCCAATTTTCTAGATATCCATTTTTTAATTTTAATAGATGTCTGTGGGATATCCATAATCCATTTAAAAATCTCAAAAATATCCAGATTAAATCCAAGAATATCTATCTACCTATTATAAGTTCGTAAAATAAAACTAGAATGTTTTGTTTCGGTTTTATTACTAGATGTATCTACATTTACCATTATAAGTATGTACGGGGTGCCCAACTAAGAATGCGAGGTACTGTATCTGGGAAACGATACATCGACTTGCGGAAAAAAAAGTTTTACTAAAACGGCCAATACAAAAACCTGGAAAATATTTTCATATTTCTGAAATGGCCGCTAGGAGGCGTAACTGCAATCTTGAATCTAAAAAAGTGATGTTTCTGTGAATTCTGCTATATTAACCTAATAAAAAAATAACTGATCTTTGAAGTCGAGGATAATCTGAACTATTTTTTTGGCACTTTCTGACGTATCTATAAAAATAAGGTGGTGGGGGGTATTAAAAGGTTTCCTTAAATCACCCCCCGTATCATCGAAACGGCTAATCCGATTTTAACAAACTTGGGCGCGTTGAAAAGAGCTTTTCTTGGGCTACAAATGTTAAAATGATTGAAGTTTTGTTAGTTTCACATGTCGTTGCTAGAGGGCTTTGTTCGACATTCCGACAGAAACGGTTAACTTTCGCAAAAAAATTAAATGCATTGGTATGACTTTTTTTCATGAACAAGTAACTAAATGATGCCTAAACAAACTCGCCAAAACCGCATCTCGATGTCTTATTCCTAGCCTAAAATATCGGCCAAAGAAAACTTTATACGAAAATACCTTAAATTTTTATTATTTTTTTTTAACTATATTTTTCTGGAATTGTTTCTATTATGTAAGTTGTGGCCCTAAAAAGGACCGATTTAAAGCAGGAAGGTTTTTAATGCCCCGTAAATGCTCGAAATGCTGACTATCATTCTGTGTATTGCTGAGGCCTCTTATGAGTAGACAACACTGCAGCTTCAATTTCGGCTCTGGATAGGTTACCAAGAAATTGCGATTTAAATGTTTGTAAATTTATACACCAGAATAAAATCACCCTTTTTGAAATTACTACGGGCAAGTAAGCAATGCTAAAAGTTATACGAAAGGCCTACTTTTTGTTTGTTTAAATCCATATTCACTACGGATTTAGACGAAAATAACAATTAATAGAAGCAGGCAATGAAAACAGATCCCTAAACAAAACATACATAATCCTCAAATTGTCAATAGTTGTCAATATTTTCGCGTTACTTTGAGTAATTTTTGTGCTTTCAAAATGCGTTTTACGAATAATGAAGCTGTTGAGATGCTTGCGGTTTATTTTGAATGTCTTCAGAATGCCGCAGTAGCTAAAAGAGTTTACGCGGCTCGATATGCAAATCGGTGTCCTTGCGATGTAAGAGTTTTTCCCCGATTAGTGGCGAGCTTACGAGCCAATGGTAGTTTTCAGACTACGTTTCAATGGCAAAGAATTGGAAGAACACAAGAAAATATTAACCGTGTACTGGGCTATATTGAAGGAAATCCTCATGTTAGCACAAGAGCATTATCCACTAAGTTGGGCATATTACGGACAACGGTTCAAAATATTTTGAAGGACTATAGGTAAGTTCTAATGGCCATCAAAATATATAGGTATTCGTTTAAGCTTTTTTTTTATTACTTTAAGAATGCACCCATATCATGTCGTTTTGCATCAGGCCTTGAAAGAGGAAGATTTTGATCGAAGGTTAGACTATTGCCATGGGATGTTAGGCATGATACGCGAAAATAGAGAATTTTTATTTCAAATTCTTTGGACCGATGAAGCCACCTTCAGTAGTGACGGGAGAGTCAATCTGCACAATATGCATTATTGGTCTACAGAGAATCCCCATTGGTTGCGTGAAGTTCAGCGCCAAGGACGTTGGATTTTAAATGTATGGTGTGGCATACTGGGAGGCAGAATTATTATGCCATATTTTTTCGAGCAACCCCTAAATGGCAATGTATTTCTTGACTTTTTGGCCAATCAATTACCGTTGCTGCTGGAAACAAGGCCAAAATTGTGTTTGTAGTTGGATGGTTGCCCAGCACATCTTGCTATTAATGTGCGAGAGCATATTAATGCAGTATTTCAACAGCGGTGGATTGGAAGAGGAAGTCTGTTTCCATGGCCTCCGCGATCGCCAGACTTAACTTGCCTCAATTTTTATTTATGGGGGACATGGTGTTTCGGGCTCAATCTACTACTAGAGAAGATATGAAAAACCGGATTCGTAACGCAATATGTAACATACCGAGAGAGGGCCGAAATTGAAGCTGCAGTTTTGTCTAGTTATGAGAGGCTTCAGCAATGCATTTCGAGCATTTACGGGGGCATTAAAAACCTTCCTCCTTTAAATAAATCCTTTTTAGGGCCACAACTTACATAATAGAAACAATTCCAGAAAAATATAGTTAAAAAAATAAAAATTTAAGGGATTTTCGTGTAAAGTTTTCTTTGGACGATATTTTAGGTTATGACCAAGATATCGAGATGCGGTTTTCGCGAGCTCGCTTAGGCATCATTTAGTTACTTGTTTATGAAAAAAAGTCATACCAATGTATTTAATTTTTTTGCGAAAATTAACCGTCTCTGTCGGAATGTCGAACAAAGCCCTCTAGCGACGACATGTGAAACTAACAAAACTTCAAATATTATAACATTTGTGGCCCAAGAATAGCTCATTTCAACGCGCTCAAGTTTGTTAAAATAGGCTTAGCCGTTTCGAAGATACAGGGGTTACTTAAGGAAACCTTTGAATACCCCACTTTACTTTCAGACATACGTCAAAAAGTGCCAAACAAAAAAAGTTCGGATTATCCTCGGCTTTAAAGATCAGTTATTTTTTATTAGGTTAATATAGCAGAATTCACAGAAACATCACTTTTTTAGATTCAAGATTGCAGTTACGCCCCCTAGCGGCCATGTCAGAAACTTGAAAATATTTTCACGGTTTTTGCATTGGCCGTTTTAGTAAAACTTTTTTTTGCGCAAGCCTCTACGATGGATAGTTTCCCAGATACAGTACCTCGCGTTCTTAGTTGGCCACCCTGTACATAGGTGCTAAGTAGTTGTTGCCGATTCCGATCTGTAAAAAAAATTAAAAAATAGTAACAGAGCATACAATTAAGAAATAAAAAAAGGTACTAAGCGTTTGGTAAGTATATCAGAATGTATTATTAATTAATCAAAGGTTAAGTATAGTTACTAACCGTTTGACTTGGCTCGCTGTGGTGTATGTCCCAGCCAATTTTTAATCTCATTGGTAATTTCTACGTCTGTAGCGTTCTTAGTGCCATTATTTCTATAAACCGCACCTAATACAAAAAGAAATGTTAGTTCTACGTTTTAGGTAAAACTAAAGTTTAGATAAAGTTTCCCAAACTGAGTTCAAACACACTTCAAACCTCGATTAAAGTTGAAACTCTGATTGTAATTCTGGGTCATTTTTTAAAAACAGATCTACGTTATGTATGCTCATATTCTCATTTTTTGTCTAAATTGCTTATATTTATTAGAAGACATATGTATCAAAAATCACATCGCCAAGAGAAGTGGAATGCACAGTTTTTCCTTTCCCACCTAACCAACTGTACTGGAGTGCTAGGTCATCCAACATAATTTTTCTAAATATGGATTTTACTATTTCTTTGACAGAATTACCACCACTTCTTCCCAGGACAGAAATCTATGCAAATAAAAGAAAAGCTTTTAAATAACAAATTTCTATAACAGTACTAAGATCTTACCAATTTCGATCTATAATCTTCATTCTCAGTTATTTTTTTTCGATTGCTTCCATGCCAGTCGCATTTCTCTGTGGTAGACATGCCCATATTTCACTTTCTTTAATAGTTGATTGCACTTCTGGCAGATTGTTAAACGAATTGCGTTCATTATTATTAAGATATAATATTTGTCGCAACTGCGTCTTAATGCCAGTAAGGTCTCTGTCTAGTTTCATTCTCCAATCTAAAATATAATTGATATATAAAATAGAATTATTTAAAAATTAAGGAAAACATGTTTTAAATCACGCATGAGTAAAGTTGAAGCATTTTTTTTCCTAATTTATAAGTTAAATACTATGCACTTGCACTCACAATTTTTAAGAGCAAATACAAAATACAATAAAAAAGGATAGAAAATTACCGTAATCATTTATAGTAGGATTTTCACATATTCCGGTTGAAGCGAACTTAAATCAGATAGGTGTGTACTAAGTCGGCTGGTGCGTGGAGTCTATTCTTCCTCTTCATTTCTGGTCATGTTAACGTGCTTACAGTTTAAATTCATACTCGCTGAATTTAAAACATTGTTGGTCACTGACAGATGTCAGTAACTCATCTACATGAGTTCTATGTATAGCGCTGTTGTTTTCATTCCAGGAGGATTTGTAGGTTTGGAAATTTTTTTGGTCACTTTCGTGTATTTTTATGAAACCTCTTCATCAGAGTTTCAATACGATGACGGACGTGAATAACGTTTCTGATTTTTCGACTGCTTTTGTCCTGAACATCAGTAGTATTAACGTCATTTTTTTCTTCATGTGTCTTAGATCCACCACAGGATTGCAAAATACAATTTCCTACTGATTAAATAATTTAACAATAAGTGGTAGTAGAATTTAACCAACTGTGAATAAGTAGTTTCGACAAGTGGATATCAGGCGAATGAGTCTAGTTTACTTGCAAACAAAAATTATTACTGACTAAAATATGCCACACTTTGTACGGAGAAAAGTCTCCAGTCGACACCAGGTGTCCCCTGCTTTGACTGCTCTATCAGAGCGGGCTGAGGTTTTAAATGATGAAGGCCAATAACAGTGATTTTCTCCATTTAACCAATCAGGATGAACCAATTGCTCACGGATTCAGATTCCGAATCACGGTTTTGCATTGCTGTAAAATACCAAAAATTCAAACAACAAGAGTTGCAAAATTATAAATTTCCTAAAATTTGTGTTCCGAGTGTTTAATTTTTTTAATTGATAACGAAAATGTCAAGTAGTAATAAAATCTTAAATGTCGAACTTTATAGTATGTACACTCAATAAATAAAAAACTGATACAGCACGGTTTTTTTAAAATAAAGTTCACATTTTGTAAAGCGGGTTTGAGGATATCGTATAGACACTTAATCTCAGGTGATTTGCAATATGGAAATTCAGTGGCTTTCCAATGGCTTACCACTTTGATATCTCTAGGTTTACGAGAAAATTCAGATTGAATAAATTGTTCACCAGCCAATAATTCATTTGAAATAGAGTCCACCTCTTCTTGTGGAAGTCTAACATTAGAATTACCTTTATGAAACCAAAAATACATTACTTTCTTCACTACTTCAGGGCAAATGAGATGCATATAATGGTAGGAAAGATTGGAGACTTCTGGAATACACCACATTTCCAAGACGCCACATTTCCAAGGTTGCCGCAATACCAAGGTCACCACTATATCAAGGTCAAAAAAGCGCAGTGTTTGACCTAATTACATATCATTACCACAAACCCAAGGTCACAAACCCCGCTTTCCTGTTCCACAATTACAAGGCCATCCGTGTGACATATCGCTCCTTCACGATCCACAAAGCCAAGGTCACAAAACCCGCTTTCCTGTTCGACAATTACAAGGCCATCCGTGCGACCTATCGCGCGTTCATGTTCCACAATTGCAAGGTCATCCCATGTCACAAACCCCGCATTCATGCTCCACAATTACAAGGCCATCCGTCTGACCTACTATATGCTTAGCCACCTGGTTGCCACTCTTACCCACTTGTATTTTTTTGCCCACCCACAAAATAAAAGAAAACGATATGTTAATATTTTAATTAATGTAGAAACATGTACAAATGTATTACTCAGATATATGATTTTCTTTAGGAATAAAACATTTTGATTCAGTACAAGTGCAAAGGGTCCTCTCCACTTCCGTTTCATTACATCTGCGTGGGGCCCATTGTAGATGTTCCTGTAATGGATTGACATCTGGCTGCCATCGGTTTATTCTAACCCCACACATGAAACATTCAACCGTATCGTCTGAAGATGTGGAAATGAACCCTGCTGCAGCAAGCGATGAAGGTGAGTGAACTCCAGACCATGTTCGATAGTAAACGTTTATCAAAACAGTTATAATACTGAGGATAATAAAAGTTTGGGTCACACATGTTAACACCAACGAAAACAGTATGATACTGACACGAAATAAGTTATAATTTTATAAGATATACAATATATACAACATATATACAATATGTACAATACATACAATATATATATATATATATGTATATATATATATATATATATATATATATATATATATATATATATACAATAGATACAATAGATACAATAAATACAGTAAAAAAGATTACTCGTCTACGTAGCACACCTCATCACACAGTATACATGAGTCATCATCGTACACATCGTATAACTGTGTGATAGGTGCCTACACGACGAGCACCAATAATATTCATGTGATACGTGGTATTGCGCAGTCCAGCGGTCCATGTGCATATGGTGGTCAATTACCCGGTAATTAGATGGTTTCAATCGGGTGAAGCAGGAATGGCATAAGTGCATATTACCCACTAGATGGTAGCGAACATATATTGATACAATGTGGACATATGCTGTTACACTGCTTTCCGAAAAATGCTCGCGTATTAAGGTGCTCAATTTGGCAAACCATGCTGAGTTCCACTGAACATGTTCATATTTATTTCGTAGCACTTTGGTTATGGAAGCCGGTAGTATTCCTTTCTTTTCAAAATTTACCCAGTTCGGAATTAATTGACATGTCCGACGCGCACTAATTTGAAATAGGGTTTGTGGTTGGTAAACTTCAGGAGTGTCACAATCGTCTTGCACTGGAGTAACTGCCATAGTGAAGATTGGTAACTATGGTATATGTAAAACCCCCTCCCTTTAAGTATCCGAATAATACTGAGTGGGGGTACGTAACCTTGTGTAGTGACCTTGTTGTGGCAAAGTGGAACGGGAAACAACCTTGAAATAAGTATGCCTAGCAATTCTTGAAGTAGTGGTGAATACAAGGTTGAAAAAAACAAAATGAGTAACAGCCTTGAACGACAAGAAAACCTTGAAAAGGTGTCACTGCTAAGGTTGCTGAAACAATGTGTGGTATAATCGTGAAGGTCATGAAAGTAGCCTTGAGGAGGACACATAGTGGGCAGAGTGTCATATATAAAAGAGAAGGAATGTATGCAAAGCCAGTATCGTATATAATGGATAACATATTACGTCAAGCCATAGAAAAGGCGAAGATTATCGGTGCTATAAGTTCAAGTAAATATTATGATATTTTACTTAATAATGTGCATTATTTCTTAAATAAAAGTAAAACAAAGTTTTTTAGTGTCGGTCTATCACCCAAATTTGGATTTGAGCCAGTCGTAAAACTCGGTGGATCGAAGAGTACTGGAGTAGTGTTTGACAAGCAGGAATAGCGTATACTTATGGATAATCAAGGGGCAATTACTAATTATTTCTACAGTCCTGAAGGAACATGGCTACCTACCAAACTGGGATCGAAGACTGTCTCGTACGAAAATATTAACAAGAAAAAAATTATACGCCTCTGTGATAGTGAAGAAGTTGATGTCTAGTTAGGATGGGAGTCTATAGAACAGTTATGGAAGCTTTTGAAGATAATAAATTACCGATTGGAGTTGGCAGATACTGTGAACTTTCCAGAGTTTTATAAAAACCTAATAAAGTCGGCAGCGGTAATTCCTTAATGTAACATTCACCAAGTTATTGCATGATGTATTTGAGGTCAACATAGTCTGCCTTCTGGAAATGGAAGAATTTGCCAAGGAGAAACTATATATGGATATGGATCTTGCCAAACCTATACCTGAAAGGGGGGGGATAACGCGCTTGTAGTCAATAGGGATAGTATTAGATGTTAGTCAATATGTGGAAGTGTTACAATGCGGGCCGTGGCCTAAAGCTGTAAATTGTGTTAGTGCAGTGCAAAGACTAATATGCCAGTTACAATCATTAGAATTCGATGGTGATCATGAAAAAGTGTATGAAATGGGTAGATTTAGTGATGACTATTTAAATAATCTAGTTAATAAGTATGGGGGAGGAATACGCCTTTGTGAAAAATACTTAAAATCGCATGTAGATGGTATAGAGTGTATTTGTTGTATAAAGCGATTAATAGAAGACCTTAAAGAAATATCATTGGAACAATTTATACACGAAATAGAAAGATATTTACCGAATTTTGAGCCATCAGATGACGACTCACCAAGAGAAGAAGGTGTGCATTAATGAAACCAAAAATGTAGTTCACTACATAATAGTATGGGAGTTGGCGCACAGGCATGCTCGAAAAGGAGAATGGGAACAAATAGCTAGAGATTCTGCACGATTTAAAAAAAGAATAGTTGACTATGGTAATATAATTTCACCAATCCTCGAAAAGCAGCATCGTGAGTGTGTGTTTGTCAGACGCTTTAGTAGTATGTAGTGATGTATATCTATAGGATAGTATTAATAAAAAATTAAAATAAAAAAATATCTATTTATTGCATATAAATATTACAATATGTAATTAAGGTTAATTAGCGTATTACACAATGTCTTTGGTAGAAATCCAGGAATTGTCAGAAGTATCAAAAATCATTTAACAAGAGCTTTATTTCCTTGAAGTCGGATTACACGTTCAACTAGGTGAATGTCTGGATGTTTAACACTTTATAGTTCTGGCTCATAGAACCGACCTTGAATCGCTTCATCTCGACTATCACGTAATGTGTAGGTGAGTGGGCTTGAACGTTTAACTGTTGATATTCGAAAGACTTCGTAACTCCAATTAGGTGTGTACCCCTTAGAGAATATGGTTCTATGTTTGCTAATGCGTACATGTTCCCCCACTTTAAATTTAGGTGTTTTACGGTCAAGAATTTTTTGACATTTTAAATGTTTCGAAATAGATGCACCATTTTTTTTCCGATACATCTACCGGTTTGTATCCAGTTGTTCTATGCTTTCTTGAATTATACTCGGCGACAATGTGCGGCAATATTGATAACCACTTATAGGATCCTTGCATGCTGAAGGTTTTCCACATTATTTATTTAAGGGTCCGATTTACACGTTCGACTATGCTACTTTTCAAGGTGGAATAACTACTGTAATGATAGATATTAAATTTTTTCATTACTTTTTTGAACTCAGCATTATAGAACTCAGTTCCCATATCAGTTTGTATATGTGTAGGCGTCCTTTTCAAACCAGACAAAAGTTTATCCATTACATCCGCGACTAGTTTACTATTCCTGCGTTTGATAGGGAACGCCCAGACATATTTAGAGAATGCATTTATTATTACTAAAATGTATCAAAATCCTTTATTCATCCGAGCATATGGTATCATTTCCACTAAATCAGCTTGAAATAGATCATTTAAACCTTTTAGTACAACACAACGCTGCGGAAAATTTCTTCTTACAGGTTTGTGCAGTTCTTCAACAACATCGGCTTTACTAATTTTTTGCTTTGGATTTTACTACGAACTCTACGTTGAATATCGTTGCAGTTGAAAACTGTACAAACTCCGGTATGGTTACACGAATTACATCGTTCCTCTTAAGAGGCTGACCAATTACATCCTTTGCCAGCTCAAATTTTTTACCATCTATGTTAAGCTCAAGACTTGGATGACTCCACCTGCAATATACTATAGTGCCGTTGTTACAGGGATAGGTATATTGATCAACTACGCCGGTAGATATACTAATTCTCTTCTTTGCGGCGATTCCAGAAAATGAAATGAAAGTTTCATAAGACAGATCGCTATGATGAACAATATGTTTCCCAAATGTATCCACTGTCATTTGATAATGAAGATGTACGCCAAATTTATCTATTGGCATCACTGGTGGACATATAGTACTATCTTTAGTGACTATAACGGTAGGTTTATAACAAGTTCTGTTACTTTATTACTTTTGCGTTACGTAGTTCATCAATTATATATATTATTTCGTTGTGATTGCTAGTATTTCCTGCCGACATTGATCCTAATAATTCCCTTAACCAATCGACTAACTTATTCGGATTACTCCACGGTACAAACTCAATAGGTTTATTATTGTATCGCAATATCTGCAACGTAGTATTTCGCTAATCCTTGGTATTGATTAAGATACTCTTCAAAGGCGGGTTGAGATCCAGCAGCTAGTAGTTCCGATTTCAATTGTTGTAAAGTAGGAATTTCCACCTCGTCGTCATGTGTGACATCAGCAATTACAAATTCCTGTACAGGTGTAGGAATGGCTCCTTACGTAATCTAGAGGTTTTCGGTGTATAATGTAAGAATACTTCATTTTCAGGTGCAATGGACTCCTTTTTTCCGACTTCTGGCGTAAGGGGTTCAGCTTTGATGAGAGAACCATCATTTTTAGTAATTAATTGTTTTAATGGTTATGTGATAGGTTTAAAGTGTGCCTCCATTGCACGTTCTGGAAGTGCAGTATTTTCTTTCAAACTAGCATATTTCTGTTGCACACTCTTGCGAGCACGCAAAATGTCTTGTACTAAGCGCTCCTCTATTACGACTATACGTTGACAGTCCTACTAGGTTATTTATACTGCAATGAAACAGTCAAATCTCTTACGGAAACGACCGTTATTAACATCGCTTTCTTTATCAATCCCAAGAAATCCGAATTTATCACGCCAGCAACAGCAACACAAGTCTTTAAATCTGTCAAATGACATATCAACATTAACGTGATCATCATACACATGCTTGAGATTAGTGTGATCTTGTTGAAAAAGAACAAGTACATTCGCATTATCACGTATAAGCTGTTTTGGAATTGAAGAATACGTTTGACATAGATAGAAACAATCATTATTTCGATGTCTGCCAAAACAAAAATGATCTCTAGTTTCATTTTGTTTGTGACATGCTACGTCATCAAAAATCATTATTGAAGTTTTACGGGACTCACTAGGAGGTATAACATCACTATTATCACTGAATTCGAAATACCTAATTTCCTTTATGGGCGCCACTAACTCCCGCAGGTACTGATATTTAGGTTGGTATAAAGATTTGCAATATATATATATATATATATATATATATATATATATATATAGACATTTTCAAAACGTAAGCCATTTGGATGTTCTAATAAGCTAATCATAACATTGGTTTTTCCACACCGGATGGTCCGATGATTATACCTCGTTTACATCCCCCTTTTAGTAAACCGCGGTGTTTAGAGTAGTGCTCCTTGTTAGGAGTAATGTCATAATTTTTGATAGGTAATTCTGTATCTTGCGGAATGAAACGGATGTCACCCATTATGGTACTAAACCACGACTTGTATGACGCTTCTATATATACACACCACGTGCTGAAAGTAGTTTAGTAGTGAAGTGTCAGTCAGTGTGGTATGAAGTATACATCACAGCGTCAGAGGAAAAAAAAGGTTCAGGATTAATTAATACTTTAATAAATAAATTACACGTGGAGCTGCATATACCCGGATATCGATATTGTGGGCCAGGTACCCGTTTACAAAAACGATTAACTCGTGGCGACAAAGGTACTAACGCATTGGACGAAGCGTGTAAAGAACACGATATTGCATACTCCCAGTCAAACGATCTAGAACAACGACACATAGCCGATAAGACTTTACAACAAAAAGCTTGAAATAGATTTCGTTCTACCGACGCTATCTTTGGAGAAAGGGCAGCTGCATTAACCATAGCTGGTATAATGAAAGGAAAACGGACAATGGGAATGGGTGGCAAATCACGGAAAGGACAACAGAAATTGGGAATGGGAAACAAATCACGACGAAGGAAGCATTCTCGCAGAGCAATTTCGTTTAACAAAGCAGTCATTCCAGCCCGACGTCGTGTTGGTGGTAAACTTCGATCATCTTTAAAATCGACAATACAGCAAGCCTGGAGCGCTCTAAAACAAAAAAATTATGTCACCCAAGAGCAGAATATTAGCAATACCAAAACGTAGGGTCTCTAGGTGGCGGTGCTGCGGCAGTCGCAAAAGCGGTAACTGACGCAATAGCTGCGACAAAAACGTTAGAAGAAACCAAACGACACAACCAAGCAATGGAAGCAGCTTCATTAGGAAAAGGTTTATACATAAAGCCATATAAACGAGGGTTAGGTATATATTTACAACCGTATTCAAAAAACTCCCACTGAAGTGGTAGCTTCAGTGCGAGTTGTTTGAACGCCTTAAGTAATGTTGAGCTATCAAAATTTTTGGGGCAATTACAGATTCCCTATTTTAGAGGGATATATATGCGAGATAACTTACCTACACGAATTCATGCGAATGAATGTGGTATTATGAATCTGGATGATCAAAATAACAAGGGTACACACTGGACAGCTTACATTAAGCGTAACAGGCATATTACATATTTTGATAGCATAGGACATATTAAACCACCCTTTGAATTACTCCACTATTTTAAAAGTGATGGTAGCAGAAACACAATTGAGTATAACTTTACCAAGGTTCAAGATTTTGATACATACAAATGCGGTCATTTAGTCTTACACTTTTTATGTGACTGCTCGTACTGATTTTCAGTAGTCGTTACGTGATCGTAACGTCGTACACATTTACATTTACCAGTAAAAGTTGTATCTTGCAAGCAACCTTATGTATCATATGTAATATGTAATGGGGTTGACTAGTTTTGAATCTTTCAATACTATACAGAACGTTACTTCAAAGAATAACCAACTCGTGTTTGGAAACGATAAAATTACAATACCACCAGGATCATATGAAATCGCGGATGAGAATAAATGTATTAATGAGTCAGTGAAGGGATCGAGAGCATTTATGCATTTACAAGCGAATAATAATACTATGAAAGCAAGTACGAAAGCAACCCATGACATTAACTTCAATGTGGAAAATTCGATAGGACCTATGCTGGAATTTAATAAAACTGTTTACCAGGCTCAGAAAGTGCATGTCTCTGATAATCCTATTAACATTATCAAAATTAACTCATTAATTATCGAGTGCAATATAACAAGTGGTAGTTTTAAGAATGGTGAAACATCACACATAATTCATCAGTTCTTTCCCAGTGTACCAGCGGGGTATAAAATAACAGAGTCCCCTCAACATGTCATCTATCTACCTATCAATACATCTACCATTTCGACAATAACACTTAAAATAGTAGACCAAGACGATGATCTCGTCAATTTTAACGGGGAAGTCATAACGATAGGACTACATTTAAAGAAAATATGGTGACCCGCTATAACACATGTGCATGTAACCAGAGCAAATCAAACTATAAAAGATCAAAGTGTGGAAAGGTGAGAGTCAGTAAGCGTTCAGCGCCAAAAGCATTGACACCGCAGAACAAAGCATTATTGGAAAGTCTCGGCTTTACAGTACTACAATGAGTATATTAAACGTTAATGAAAAAGTTGTCGTTGATAATGCTATCGTTAATTCCGAACTGCACACCCATCAGCCATATACTACCAGATTTGAAAACAATGATGAAATCAGGATACTCATTCAGGAAGACATGTGCACTCTACCATCCGAAAGCTCCTACGCAATTTACCACGGCTGCACCGTTGATTGTCGTAGATTGCTCAAATCAAAAAGAAGAATTGCACTCTAAGGCAGTAGTTCTTCGTATGGACTTTGAAACAGCGGCAAACATAGCTGCCAATACGATAGCATACTGTGTTATACTCCACGATCGTTTAGTTACATACAACGTGTTAACCAAAGCAGTACGACAGTTGTAATATAATGTCCGTCATAGTCGATGTACAAGGGTTTAAAATTTCAAAATCTTTTATACCAAAAGAACTCGCCATTTATAATGGGAAACAAATTGCCCGTTTTATTTTTAAATCACCGTATCCCTGGCATACGTTAGATGCAGAGAGCCGTCGTCAAGCTACTTGGTTAATGCAGAACCAGCACTGTATTAAATGGGAAGAAGCGTATACACCACCACACCACTTTCGAAGAATGCTCGAGAGATTGATTCAGCCAACAGATTCTGTCTATGTCAAGGGCAGAGAGAAAGCAGATTACATCAGAAAATTTGTGACCCAGCCTGTTATTGAACTTGAGGAAAGTCCACCTCTTCCTGCTATACAACCCGTATGTTACTTTCATTGTGAAGCATTATGTCACTGTGCTTTGAGTAATGTATACTATTTGTATGATATATATATAATGCAATAAGTCTTCCACGCATTTTTTTAAATAAAAATAGTAAATAGTCATTCTCGTATTTTTTTACTTATATCACACAATATTTGTATAGCATATGTTCTCTTAATAACGAATTAGTACATAATATTAATATATGTTAAACAACTAAAGGAACAATACAAATTAGTAGTAATATTAGTTTCATTATGGAGAGAATATAGTAAAGAAACTAGCAAGTATCAGTACCCAAACTATTCTTCTTTCCTTCCGGTTAATATAAATTCATTTGCTTAGCAACCTGCAATAGCTCTCTCAAAGGATCAGCATTCTCCAATTCCGGTATTCGCCAATGCCCCCACGCCAATTTGGAAAAAGAATCCGTGTCAGTATAGAGCAACGTGACATTCTTGCCATAATGAGCTCGTAAGATATCATAAAAAAACCGATACATTATAATTTTGGAAAGATCTAAATTACTGAATCCGACATAGACGGGTTTGTCATACGTAACTACCTGTTTCGACAATTCCGCCGCAAACAATTTGTCAGTGAATTGAATAAAATTTTTAAATTGCGGTTTTGCAACGTACCGCTAGACCTACCCGACGACCGTTATTTTCCCAATGTGTTAACAGTTTAATAACTCTTCGTTTGTTGACATTTTCCATTGTTTTACCAAACACGCCATTATTCATAATTTTATAGAAATACTTTTCGAACTTGTTCTGTGCTGTGTTGCGGAGAGCTGTATTAAGGTCTAAATATGGTATTAGCCACGGTCTCTGACTAAATCGTAAAACCCTATGAATACGAGTAACAATTAAGCCATGCTCTATACATTGTTTTAAATAGCGGTAATGTATAACGTAGTTGGTCTTATCACACAGGTTAGGGATTAACTTCTCCTCCTGGGGATGTGGTGCGCAGATCATTTCAGGACAAAACGGATAATCGTTGTTTTCGTCATGCAGATGGTGGGGATAATGTATATCAACCTCCAGTACAAATCCAACATCGGCGTCATCATCGATCTTTAATATGTCAAATTGATCTATTTCCTCTTGAGGTAACCACATAAACCCGCCGTGGGGCAGATATTGCCGCATACTCCAGCCATATAAGTTCGTAGCGTTCAAATATTGTAAAAATACTTTCGGTTGTTTAGGATCATAGTTTGGAACAAACTCGTTATTAGTGATGCTTCTCCGCTTGATACAAGTACTCACTCCACCCCAAATACCCTGTTTAAAAAAGTGATACATATCCATATCCGTGAGTAATTCTAGCTCTACTTTCGTACATTTCAACATGGCATCCCACGCCAATCCAGGCAAAGTGTTTTCAAACACGTCAGCCAATAACAACACATCTGATTTTAAATAAATATCAGCATAATCACCTAGTGTATTACACTTAAAGTGATCCCATACCAGTAGAACGCGACAGTATTCGTCATCGGAAATATTTGCATCATGCATTGTATCGTAGAATTTGTCATATGATGGCACCGTGACGTCGTTCAATTTACTAAAGCTGTCTACGTACGCAAAAGGGAAATTACCTTTCTTTCTCACTAAGTTAAAGTCGCTATCATTACTAAAATATTTCCGTACCTCCATACATTGATCATCTGATAAATTCTGAGATGGAGTATCTAAGGATGCAGCCATGAATCTACAACTATCGACGAAACGTAAATTAATGTATTTCTTTTCCCTGATACCATGACTGTTTACATATTCATCAACAGAAATGTGCTTACCAAACGTTATGTATTTTTCACTGTTAACAGGAAGTACGGTAATTTCTTCCGTTTCACTCGCTAACTGTTTAATGAACAGGTGCACATCATAACCACTGAGATTATGTAGAAAAACGGGGAGAAATGTAGGTACCTGATAGTTTAAGTTACACGTTGAATGTGCTACACCACGATACTTACCAGTAACGTAACAGTGATCTCGTACTTTCGGATTTGTCGGATCGCCCGTAAAGTGCTTGCCGCATATGTAACAACATTCACTGCGTTCATACGTAACCTGTTGTTCATCCGTTAATGGTGTCATTGGAACAATAGCTTTGAAATGTTCATTATATAACCTTTTTCATCACTTTCCAGTCGTCTTATAAATATCTCCCCTGCATTACTGCCCCTATACAGCTCTAACTTCGACCACGCATCGTTTACACTACACTTAATATGATAACTAAAAGAGTGTGGCTCGTGTTTACACGTTTTTATCGTAAATGGTTGGTATGGATCTGGTTCAGCCGTATCTAACGGTACTAATAGCGCTTCAAAATCTGCATATATTACGAATGGTAGAACCATTTGTTTTTGATAGTTCCGGAACGCGAGTATATTTTCCGCGTAGAATTCCCGGTTGTCTTTTTTTGGTTTCACGTCCGGTAATTTTGTATATACGAAGTTACAGTCGTGTGTCACGTGTCGGGTTAATTCGTCCTCGGATCTAAAGTAATACTGATAGTTCCGGAACGCGAGTATATTTTCCGCGTAGAATTCCCCGGTAATGTCTTTTTTTTGTTTCACACCCGGTAATTTTGTACATACGAAGTTACAGTCGTGTGTCGCGTGTCAGGTTAATTGGTCCTCGGATCTAAAGTAATACAAGCATGCATCACAAAAATACATTGCTCCGTTCCGCCGAGTTATTTGGTTGCTAAGTAAACGAGAAAAATTTTTTATCCATACATAATGCTGATTATCTGTTTGGTTACTGACTAATAATAATAAATTAACATGGACTGCCTGTTTGGCTTTGGTGTAGTATAGAGGCCCCACTACCTCCGTGACACGGTGACCATCTCAATACGTATCGTCTAACCCATCAACATTCATGGAAATGTAGTTATTGCTCTCAAACGTTGCAATATTAGTCAGCTTAACAGGAAACTGTACACCATTCCAGTTGAATAACGTTTGGAAATCAGGGTAAGACGTCGTCCGCTGTGGCAGACACTTTGGTGTCGCTAGTGCCGATACTACAGCCCATGCAGAGCAGCAATCATCATTATTTTTTACATTGACTATGGCGTGTTTATGTGCAATTTCAGCGGGGACAGCCATACATGAAGAACCCGTGGTGGGCGCAAATTTCAACAGGTTGACCTCTATATATACGAATTGCACCAGGGACCATCCTAAAACAGTTGTTACTAGTCCATTACACCATTAGTCATAACTCACACTTACCAGAATTTTTATGTTGAAATTCCGATTGCTTTGCATCCAATATGTTACTTATTCTTTGGAAATACTCTTCCAATACCATCCCAATACTTAGAATATCATATTTTGTTTGAAAGGATTTCAGTTCTGTGCTTTCCTTACTGTTCAAAAGGTATAAACCAAACAGTTCAACATTACATTTTAAGGAGTAGTGTTTCTGCAACTGATTTTGTACCACCTTCAATACGTTCCCTTTAACGTCTGCCATAAAGGTGGACACAGCAGTATGAGTATTGCATGGTGACAGGCGGTACGACACAATGCGTTGTTTAAACGCATTTCGAATCACTTCAACCACAGTATTGACAAGCAAACATACATTTGCTTTATGCCTATTGCTTCTGAGGTATCCTTGTAACGCATACCGAGGTACATCTATTGAGCAATCAGTGCAGTACACACTCTCAACACTTCTACTATTTTTTTTATGTACCGGTTTATCGCATTGGCCAGACTTCCGCTTCCTTGAGTTGCTCAACCCTGATGGTCCGGGTTTCGCATTATCCTTCGTGTTTTGCAACGAAACCTCCTGTATGCCAGATGGTGGGGTAGATACTGACATCCAGCACGCAGTTTTTTGATGTCGAAGTAGGGAATCCTTTCGAGAAAATTTCTTGAGACATTCACATTGAAACATTTTTGCAGTAACAAAGAAAGAATAAGTACATGTATAGCTGAGGTGTTTGCGTTACGTGTTTTGTTGTGATTCCTTTTTTAGCATAATACTTTACTTCCTTTTTTATCGTACAGAATCTCTATCATGAAAACAAACGCATAATACTTAATATAGTAACTACGAGATGTCAGCACCATTAACGAGTCGCTAATTAAATTAAAAATATCATTGTTTACATTAGAAATTCTTGTTTACTTCTATATATATATATATATATATATAAGTTGAAACATAATCCTTGTTACACCATTGAAAATCCTTTTTTACCTTCCAACCTACATATACAAATGTAGGTATAGAAGGTTATGAAATCGACTTTTTTTTCACTATCGCTAAATCGAATTATTAGCTCATTTTACAACTTTTGACCAAGTTTCGTCAAGATCGGCCATGATGTCTGGATGTCTGGATGTCTGGGTGTCTGGGTGTCTGTGTGTCTGCGTGTCTGCGTGTCTGCGTGTCTGCGCGTCTGCACGTCTGCGCGTCTGCGCGTCTGCGCGTCTGCGCGTTTGCGCGTCTGCGCGTCTGCGCGTCTGCGCGTCTGCGCGTGTGCGCGTCTGCGCGTCTGCGCGTGTGCGCGTGTGCGCGTGTCCGCGTGTGCGCGTGTGCGCGTGTGCGCGTGTGCGTGTGCGTGTGTGCGTGTGTGCGTGTGTGCGCGTGTGCGCGTGTGCACGTGTGCGCGTGTGCGCGTGTACGCGTGTGCGCGTGTGCGTGTGTGCGTGTGTGCGTGTGTGCGTGTGCGTGTGTGCGTGTGTGCGTGTGTGCGCGTGTCGCGTGTGCGTGTGCGCGTGTCGCGTGTCGCGTGTGCGCTGTGTGCGTGTGTGCGTGTGTGCGTGTGTCGTGTGTGCGTGTGTCGTGTGCGTGTGTGCGTGTGTGGTGTGGGTGTGTGTGTGTGCGTGTGCGTGTGTGTGTGTGCGTGTGTGTGTGTGCGTGTGCGTGTGCGCGTGTGCGTGTGTGCGTGTGCGTGTGCGTGTGTGCGTGTGTCGTGTGTCGTGTGTGTGTGTGTGTGTGTGGGGTGCGGGTGCGGTGCGGGTGCGGTGGGCGCGGGTGCGCGTGCGCGGTTGCGCGTGCGCGCTGCGTGCGCGTCGCTTGCGCGTGCGAGTTCGCGTGCGCGTGCTCGTGCTGCGCGTGTTGCGTGTGTGTATCGAGTATCAGACCACGAAAGACTCCAAAACTACTTGCATAATACTTAATATAGTAACTACGAGATGTCAGCACCATTAACGAGTCGCTAATTAAATTAAAAATATCATTGTTTACATTAGAAATTCTTGTTTACTTCTATATATATATATATATATATATATATATATATATATATATATATATATATATATAGTTGAAACATAATCCTTGTTACACCATTGAAAATCCTTTTTTACCTTCCAACCTACATATACAAATGTAGGTATAGAAGGTTATGAAATCGACTTTTTTTTCACTATCGCTAAATCGAATTATTAGCTCATTTTACAACTTTCGTCAAGATCGGCCATGATGTCTGGATGTCTGGATGTCTGGGTGTCTGGGTGTCTGTGTGTCTGCGTGTCTGCGTGTCTGCGTGTCTGCGCATCTGCACGTCTGCGCGTCTGCGCGTCTGCGCGTCTGCGCGTTTGCGCGTCTGCGCGTCTGCGCGTCTGCGCGTCTGCGCGTGTGCGCGTCTGCGCGTCTGCGCGTGTGCGCGTGTGCGCGTGTGCGCGTGTGCGCATGTGCGCGTGTGCGCGTGTGCGCGTGTGCGCGTGTGCGTGTGCGTGTGTGCGTGTGTGCGGTGTGCGCTGTGCGCGTGTGCCGTGTCGCGTCGTGTGCGTGTCGCGTGTCGTGTGCGTGTGCGTGTGTGTGTGCGTGGTGTGTGCGTGTGTGGTGTGCGTGTGTCGTGTGTGCGTGTGTGCGTGTGTGCGTGTGCGTGTGTGTGTGCTGTGCTGTGTGCGTGTGTGCGTGTGCGTGTGCGCGTGTCGCGTGTGTGCGTGTGTGCGTGTGTGCGTGTGTGCGTGTGTGCGTGTGTGCGTGTGTACGTGTGTGTGTGTGTGTGTGTGCGGGTGCGGGTGCGGGTGCGGGTGCGGGTGCGCGTGCGCGGGTTCGGGCGCGGGCGCGTGCGCGCGCGTGCGCGTGCGCGTGCGCTTGCGCGTGCGAGTTCGCGTGCGCGTGCGCTCGTGCGCGCGTGCGCGCGTGTGTGCGTGTGTGTGTATGGATGTATGTTAGTATCCACGATAACTCCAGAACGAAAAGACCTACTTGCTTAAAATTTTGTATTTAAGCTTCTTCTCATTTGGAATAGAACTGATTAGATTTTGGCAGCACTCCAGAGACGGACAGAGGGGGTTTCTTAGGGTTATTTTTTTTTGTTTTTATCAAAAATAGTTCTAAAACAGTTGCATACTTCCAAGTTATAAAAATACCCACACATAGACCTTAAACATATAGACTAATTACATTCTATACCTTTTTTTATGCAATGCATAATTTAGCGGCAAAAAAATCCTAAGGTAAAATTTTAATGTTAGTTCAACTTTTTTTCAATATCTGAATAACAATTAGTTTTCTAAGAAAAAGTGTAGACATATTTTTTTAAAGAAAATTTGATTCTACATACCTTTTGTTTCTAAAGTTCTTTACTATAACGCAGGGTACGTCTAAAAAATAATTAAGTATGAGTGAAAATGGGTAAAGAGTATTATTGATACGAACGTTGTGTGGTGTTTTTTATTTTGTCTTACAACTCTATATGCCTACTAAACTAGTGAATAAAAAAATAACGATCATTTTTTTGACAGCAAATTTCAACTTAATGAATCCAATTACACGTCAATGTATTTAGCTTTTTTACTGAAAAACAAAAGTCATTAGAAAACAAAACTTCATTTGTATAGCTTCTTCCTATACCGTTTTAACTTCTGCATTTTGTAAAAAATACGTAACTATATAACATTAGCATACTGGAATTTTATGAGAGGACTGCATCTACCTTTGAAAAAAAATGAGATAACTTGCTTTACTCCTTCAATTAAAAAAACTACTAAACTGGGTGGAACTTTTTACGCTCACAAATAAATTTATACAATTATTTTGAAACGATATAATTACAGGTTTACCAGTCTGTTTACTATAAAACTAACATCTGTAACAAATCGTGAATTTATATAGATAAAATGCTTTTACTTAACGGTTTAACAACTAAAATGGAATTAAAAAAATAGAGAACAATATCAATTGCAAGTTTATATATATATATATATATATATATATATATATATATATATATATATATATATATATTAAACTAATGTATTTATGCGAATGTAACATACACTCTAAGTGAAAGGTCATCTCTCTCTGATCTTCAACTAAAAACCGGATAGGGGATCAACGAACTGGTGTGGTTAGTACAAAAGTAATTGATATATCATGTAATTTACATACGCTCTTTAATAATAACAAAAAAATTTTTCGCAACACTTAGGAAAATAAATGCCCATGTTTTTTTGCTGTTTCATATATAAATACAACTTTCATTATCATTTTGGAGAACACTACCTTCATTATAATTAGCTAAATAAATGGTACTGTTTTGGTGTTTTTAACAGCTCATATTTCATTACTCACACAATGCTTTTATTTTTTTTTTCTTCGAGCTTTTAAGTGCAAAGTGAGATAGTGAACAAAATTAATTGCAAGTCATAGATGAATTGAAATAACTATTACTGAAGTATTAAAAAATTGTTTCCGAATCATTATATATATATATATATATATATATATATATATATATATATATATATATATATCTGTATGTTACTAAGTATATAAAGGTCATCTGTCTGGTCTGCATCCCATCCGGCGATACGTATCATATTCGCTTGACTGCTAAAACTTGTTTACTACTTTGTATTACGCATATACTTTTTTAAGATTGATAGTTGCTCTAGGTCACTGCCGCAAAAAAAACTCTGCCAGAAACCTCTAGAGCACAACCAATTACGAAGCAGCCCCAACCGTTTCAAAGCCAGTTCTGGGTATAAATATAAGCTGCATAAGCGCATTGAAGTGATGATCTCGAGTAGTCCAAGTCTTTTACTACTCTACAGGACAGGTTGCTGAGACTGGCAATCTTGCTCGGGATCCAACACTTCCTTGGGGTGTGCAAGTCTTAATTTACACCATAGTAGTGTCGCTGAGACTGGCGATTCTACCCCAAGGCCTTTACAGCATTCTGGCTCGACCTACAACACTTCCTTGGGGTGTACAAGTCTTAATTTACACCATAGTAGGGTCGCTGAGACTGGCGATTCTACCCCAAGGCCTTCACAGCATTCTGGCTCGACCTACTTCCTTGGGTGTGAGTGTGTGAGTGTGTGACTGTGTGGGTGTGTGAATGTGTGAGTGTGTGAGTGTGTGAGTGTGTGAGTGTGTGAGTGTGTGAGTGTGCGAGTGTGTGAGTGTGTGAGTGTGTGTGTGTGTGTTGTGTGAGTGTGTGAGTGTGTGAGTGTGTGAGTGTGAGTGTGTGAGTGTGTGAGTGTGTGAGTGTGTGAGTGTGTGAGTGTGTTAGTGTATGAGAGCGCTGGACGGCCTGGTCCCACCTGTCACACGGTGAATACTGGTGTTCCTCATGTAGAGCACCCCTAACACAACACAACTTTTTGATGTGTACGATGACGACTATTGTATATTATGTGATGAAGTATGTTATGTTGATTATTGATATTTTTTATGTATATATTGTATATAGTGTATAGAATAAATTATTTCCTGTTAGTCTAGTAGTGTGTTCATTGCTGCTAACATGTGTGACCCAAACTTTTACTATCCTCAGTATTACAACTGTTTTGATAAACGCTTACTAACGTGTGTACTAAATCAAAATGTTTTATTCCTGAAGAAAATCATACATCTGAGTAATACATTTGTACATGTTTCTACATTAATTAAAATATTAACATATCGTTTTCTTTTGTTTTGTGGGTGAGCAAAAAAATACAAGTGGGTAAGAGTGGCAACCAGGTGGCTAAGCATGAAGTAGGTCAGACGAATGGCCTTGTAATTGTGGAACAGGAAAGCGGGTTTTGTGACCTTGGCTTTGTGGAACATGAACGCGCGATATGTCACACGGATGGCCTTGTAATTGTGGAACAGGAAAGCGGGGTTTGTGACCTTGGGTGTGTGGTGATGATATGTAATTAGGTCAAACATTGCGCTTTTTTGACTTTGGTATAGTGGTGACCTTGGTATTGCGGCAACCTTGGAAATGTAGGGCCTTGGAAATGTGGTGTCTTCCAGAAGTCTCTAATCTTACCTACTTATAATCTAAAGGTATTTCCGTCACGAATTTAAAATTTGGGATGGTTTTCAAAATTTATTGTTGATAAATTGTTGTTATAAATAGTAAAGGTGATGACCCTAGTAGGTAAATCATACATATGTTGATTATAAAATTTATACATGGACTTTATTAACTTGATATACTTTAATTGCACTAAACAATTATAATCATCGTTTGCACTAAAAAATTATAATCTTCCTTTTAGGTATAATAATTTATTATTATTAAATAATTAGATGGTACAAAGCACGTCATACGGCACGAAAGTCAAATAACGAGGAAAAGTATATGTATGTAAAAAGTACACAAATATAATAATAATAATAATACATTTTTATTCCCATAATAATATACATATGTATTATCACCCTAATTAATACCTTAAACTAATAATATCTTAAAATAATATTGTAGGCTTATATGGGAAATGGTTCTGTATGCACTACGCATACAGCCCTGAGTTACAGTATAGCTATCCAATCTATTTAAATCACTGTTTATATTATTTATTGTTCTATAATTGGAACTTGGTGCAATGTAGTAGTAAGCGAGAAAACTAGATATGTTTCAGATATATTTATTTTGTAATTAGCAATATTTTGTTTAAGAGAGGTATGTTATGTAATATCCATTTTTGCAAGGTTTTCCAACGGTTTTTTGTTAGTTTTACCTTTTTGAGAGAACTAGGTAGAGCATTATACAGTTTTGGTCCTAGATATATTGCGCTTTTTTGGAATATCGTTTTCTTTACTTTTGGTAATCTTTTTCTCTTTGATTGTACTTCGGGTACCAATTACGTTAGAATTCCGCCTTTGAGAACTGTGAGCATCACTTATATTAAAAAACTGACGAAGGGCCTTATAAAGAAATAAATATTTTAGTGGCAAGATGTTCAGTTGGATGAATAATGGAAGAGATGAAGTCATTCTTGGTTTGTTGCATATTGAACGGACTGCCATTTTTTGTAACTTAGCAATTGATTGTAATCTAGAATATGCTGCAGCTCCCCAACAAGAAACACCGTAACTAATATGCGAATGCATATATGAATAATAGATCATTTTCAGGGCATGAGCGGTTAGAACCTTTCTTAGGGTATATATTCTTCTAGCTGTGCCGTATATAAATGTATATAAAAATAATGTGTATCAAGCTGTATAAGCATTTATTAATTAAAGAATAATCAATATGATAATGCATAGGAGCGAAATCTTAAAAGCGACCTTTTCTTGAGCAGAAAAAGATATGCATGTATGTGTATGTATGGTGGTACATTGTTTGACAAGTTATATTGTTTAAGATTGATGAAAGTGTACAAGATATGCATACGTTTACATTTTTATTCATAAAATTATAGTAGTAAACACATAGTTGCGATATGTAATTACATTTCATAGAAACGAAATTTATATCAATGTGTAACCATACATTATAATTTAATACTCGAATGCAAAATGAATAAACAGTTGTAGCACTTGTTTACAATAGCAATTTCCCTTCACAGTATTCCTTAATAATCCAGTGTAGTAAAAAAACAAGCATAATATACATCATGAAAGTAATTATGAAATGGTGTGGTTATAACATAGGTATGTAAAAAGTACATTTATTGTGAATTATATACATACAATCTATTTTTTGCACTTCCGAGACTAAAATAGATACTTTAGTCTCTGTCTACAGGGACTAAAGTGGGTCATTTAATCCCTAGGGATTAAATATGGACTGAACCACCTAGAGAGTTCATCGACAGATGTCAAACCTCAAATGTTTCTTATTAATTTTTTTACGAAACATTAACATTAATATTATTACAATTAATAAATATCGGACGATTGATTTCCGAAACGATACTGCTGGATGTAAGGTTGAACGCATTTCCAAATGAATCAGTCCCTGTGGGCCCTTCAGATTGGTACGAGGGTCCTGGGAGTGAGGTAGCTGGTGTTTTTTGATCACCTCCACCTCCAAAAATTTTTTCGGCGATAAGCTTCTTATTATTCAGGGAGTTTTCCACATACCCGTCTGCAATAGTAGCTGACTTCCATCCCCCATGTCTTTTTAAAACGTCAACAGTCGCTCCTGAATCAGCCAGTAAAGATGCAAAGGTTCGCCGTCAATAATGTCCTGTATGTGACAACGCATCTGGTAGGTTTAAGAATGTTGCAACTTTCTGGGGCAATTTTCCAAATATATTCTTTCCTACAGGTTGCACTGTACACTGCTTCTTAACGTAACGAACAAAAAATCTTGAATGGGGAGTTTCGGCTTTTTTCAATGACATATTTCTGGCAGATTTTTGTATAACTAATGATAGCTTTATCTGAATCTTTTACAACGAAGTTCCTCTCTGTTCCATTTTTGGTAGCTCTAATGTTAACAAGAAGTCTGTTGCCCAAATCAGTTACATCATTAATTGACAATTCGACTAATTCAAGTCCTTTACAAGCTCCTGCCGCACCAAATATGGATGCTACCTACAAAAAAATCATTTTTGAAAGTGGGTACAATGATTTTTGGATATACTCACTTTTGTCATTAAAAATGTGTCATCTGAAGCTTCCTTTAGAAACGTATCAATCTGTTCTATAGTTAGTACCTTTGACTTCTTCGTTTTGTAACCAAAATTTTTCCTTTTCAGAAGCGTCGTCAATTTGTGGAATTTACTTATATCAACATTATGTTTAACGTTAAGCATAGTTTTTAACCTTGAATACTGGGCCCACAATGTAGAAGCAGTAAATTTGTTTGCATTTTCATTAAAAAATACCAGCAAAGCATCTTCGTTAAAATTTGTAATTTTCTTTTCACAGCACCACTATATATATCATACTATTCATCGTAAATTTTACGAGATTTGGAAGGCAGTAAGTCTTCTAAAACATCTTCAGCGGCTTTTTCTAGATCAAATTCGTCGTACATATTTATTACCCTTTGTAAAAGTTTTTTCAAATATGGCTACCCCTGTTTACTAATCCCCATGCTAACCGACTGTTTTTTTTTTAAATATCAAGATTTCTAGATAATTTTATACAAATTTGTCACATTGACACGAACAAATTTGGAATTATTGTACATAAAAGATAAATACCTCGAAAGTGCAAAAATAGCGTATATACTTCGGGACCAAAGTGCCTAAATCCCTTGAGTGGTTGTTGCTCTCGGGCTTCGCCCTCCAGGCAACAAACCCCACTCGTGGGATTTAATGCTGCACTTTTGTCCCTCTATGTATAATATACTATTGTGCAAGATTGATAACAGATTTGCGACCTTTTGACATCACTCTTGAACTTTTGTAATCATCCTGAGACGTATATAAGAGTAATGTAACGCATGGCTCTGTATCAGTCGTTATTAATTATAGTTTTAAGTTATTTGCAGTTGGATTAGGGAAATTTTTTGTATTTACAATAATATTTTAAGTCAATTTAGAATTCTCTGCAGAATTCGTTAAACCATCTTTAAATGTGGATGATGATTAAAAGTCAATTTAGAATTCTCTGCAGAATTCGTTAAACCACCTTTAAATGAGGATGATGGTAATTTAATGTATGTGGAATTTAGTTTTACAACCAAAAATTTTAATATTTTGAGAGCTAATCTAGAAAATGAAAATTTGAAAAAAACTATATAATAATCATGTAATAGATTACTTGATGGAGCGATTGCTTCCATTTTAAGAACAGGATAGCGGTTGGGCTTTATCAAAAACTATTTCTTTAACTGTGAACGTAAACAGCACAACTCTAATAAGGGCGTCGTCCTTTATTCCTTTACCCCCTCAAATAAAAAATAAAAGGTGCATTATTAATGTAAAAAACAATGATGAAGCCTGCTTCGGGTGGACTTTAGCATCGGCACTCTTTCCCGCTGCTCGCGACTAATCCTGTATCATCCTATCCCTACTATGCTGAAATCCTAAATTTTGAAGATATCCAGTTTCCCATGACTTAAGGCAAATCCCCAAATTTTCAAAACAGAATACTAATTTATCTGTAAAAGTGTATGCCCTTATTAGAATAGACTTAACTACATATAACGTAGTACTGTCTACTTATGTGAAGATAGAAAACAACAGTACGTTAATTTATTAATGATCCAGCAGAATTATGAAATAGAGAGCGAAATAGACGATAACGTTTCTAGACTTGGAACAATTAAGGATGATGATGAAGTAGTTAAATTTCATGTCTGCTGGATCAAAAATGTATCAGGATTAGTAGGTTCACAGTTAATGAAGAAGAAAGGTAAATTATATTTATGCGATAGATGCATCCACTATTCCAGTTCCCAAATTAAGCTAAGTAATCAAGAATTAGATTGTAAGTTAGTTAATAAATGCAGGATAGAGATGCCAAAGCCCGGTTCGAATGTGTATTTGAGGAACTATGAGTTCAAGCAAACTGCGCCATTTATTTTATATTGCGACTTGGAATGTTTAGTGCAGGATTTTAAAGATAACGGAACTCAGAATACCGTTAAGTATAAGAAACATAACGTATGCAGCATCGCATATTATCTCCACTGCACGTTTAACGATTCCTTTTCAAAATTTCGGTTGCGGAGGGGTGAGGAGTGTACTAATTGGTTTAGCAACGAGTTGCTAGATATTGCTAGTAGTCTTCAGCAGTGTTTTGAAAATCCCAGACCTATGGAAAATCTGGAAATGCTGGAATATAATGAATCCACCCACTGTCATATTTACGAACATCCCTTTTTAGATCATGATATTAAAGTAAGAGATCATTGTCATTTCAACGGTCAATTAAGAGGTAGTGCTCATCAGGCATGTAACATCCGGTATAAGGCCCCGCTAATAATACCAGTTTTTTTCCACAATTTTCACGGTTCCGTCTCACACTTCCTGTCCTGTTTCATTATTACCTAAAACTAAAGAACGTTACATATCATTCGCCAAAGAAATCTATTCCATAGCAACATTTCGTTTTGTAGATTCATACCGATTCATGAACGAGTTCCCAGATAAATTATTCTCCTAACTATCATTTAACGATTTCAAAATTGTATGCAGCACGCTATGTCATTTGAATGATGAGCAGCTGCAGTTATTAACTAAAAAGGGGGTGTATCCGTATGAGTATGTAGATACGTGGACTAAATTAGATGAAACTTGTATTCCCGATAAGTATAAATTTTACAGCAAGTTGAGGCAATCATATATCACCGATAATGATTATACGCATGCTCAGAGCGTTTGGAAAAAGTTTCAAAGTTTAGGTCAATATAGCGATGTTTATCTGACATATGATGTGCTTCTACTTGCTGACGTATTTACAAATTTCAGAAATAAGTGCATAATGACACACAACTTAGATCCAGCATTCTTTCACACCGCTCCCGGATACACCTGGTAGTGTATGTTAAAGCACACTAAAGTTAGGCTGGAGCTGCTCACCGATGTTGATATGTTATTGTTCGTGGGAAAGGGTACAAGAGGAGGGATAACGGAATGTTGTACTAAGTACAGCAAGTCTAATAATAAGTGCATGGATGAATACGATGCCAGCAAATCATCCTCTTATATCCTTTACACAGATACGGTTAATTTATATGGATGGGCTCAAAGTCAATGTTTACCGCGGGATGATTTCAAGTGGGGCAATTAAATTTACTAACCTCTGAATCAATTTTGAATTTACCGGGTGATGCATGCAAAGCATTTATCCTAGAGGTGGGTGTATTATATCCAGACAATTTGTATGATCGCCATAAATACATTCCATTCTGCGTTGAACACGGTACTCCACCTGGTGGTAAAAACAGGAAACTGCTCGCAACGCTGCATTCTAAGACTAAGTATGTCACAAGAAATTATTAATTTTATTAAATACATAAATAAAAAGTTTACCTCGAGTAGTATTTTAACCTACTACATGTACTTTGCTAGAATACCGCGCTAACCATCTGCGCCATCGAGATTCAAGCCCCAATCGACGCAAAGTTTGTCTTTATGTATGCAGAACTGATGTAAATTCTAAATATAATGAGATTACAGTCAAATTACTTATATTAATGGAACGTGAGCCTGCAGTGTCGCAAGGATTCACTTCACACCAAAGCAACTTGACAGTATTAATTTATTATAATCTTATAATAGGTATGTCATTCATTACCGAAATTTGAAGTAATGCCTTCAAGCAGGCCTTGTGCTTGAGAAAGTTCATCGCGCGATTAGCTTCAACCAATCACGTTCGCTCAAACCATATATAGACTTGAATACGAGGTTGCAAGCATGTAAAATGTTAAAAATCATAGAATCGTCAAACTTGTCACCAGGTGGAGTGGTAGGTATAGAGCCAATTAGTATATGTCTCAGCCGAATTTCCACAGCAGAGAGATATTTGATGAGGAATTGATGGCTATCGAATTATCTAAGGTGGAAGTATACTTTAATAAGCCACTATATGTGGGAATGGCTATTTTGAACATTTCTAAAGCATTAATGTACGATTTCCACTATAATTTTATGCAACGTCAGTTTAATGATGATTGCATGAAATTATTATATATGGATTCCGATAGCCTGGTGTACGAGATGAAATGTGATAATGCATACGATCTTATACGCAACAACATTTTGCGTTTCGACACTTCGGATTTTCCTGTAGGCAACCCCTATAACATTCCAAGATGCAATAGTTAAGTAATTGGGTTGATGAAAGATGGAATGAGTGAAAGAATAATTAATGAATGGGCGGCTTTGGGAACTAAAATGTATAGCTTTAGACTTAAGGATTATGAAGTAAGGAAGTTAAAAGGTGTTAGGGATTATATTGTAAGAAATAGGATTAGTTTTAATGATTATTTAAAATGTCTAAGAAGCAGGGATACTACAAGCGTCTCTCAAAGCAGTATCAAATTGAAAAGCAATTACGTTTATAGTATAGAACAGCGTAAATTCGTTCTTAACAATCGCGATGACAAGAGGTATGTGCTGTCTAATGGTATCGATACACTACCTTGGGGGACATTGCAATATCCCTACTACTATGAATTTAGGATAAGAAATCAGCTATTATTCCATTTTAGATTAAGAAATTATTTATTACTATTATTAGATATTCATCATCATCATTATTGTTATTATGTTATAGGTTAAGAAATTTATATTATTGTTATTATTTATTATATCGGAATTTATTTATCATGCATGAAAATATACATATGTTATATAACAAATTATTTATTGTTCGAAAATATATACATGTTATACAAAATCTGTTTTATTAGTCCATGAATCATGTGTTTTATCCATACCAAACCATCAAACATATAGCTGGTTCCCCTTACGTCGTAACACCTCAACGAGAAATATATCCGGATATCTTCTGTAGTTCTTCAGCGTAAAATTGACCTAGCATCGGTTTACCTTGGAGATCGTCCAGTAAATATGTAACTGGACTACCAACCTTCACCTTAGCAATCTTAAACAGTTCGGTGAAAAAATTGGGATTGTAGCTTTTTGCAAATATTGATTTATATTTAGAAATCCGAACGTAATCACAAACTTTAAATTTTGCTGTACCCATTACCTTAATATTATGAAACATTGGTAAATATGTTGATGCAGTTACATCTTCAGGCTTCATTCCAATCGTTGAATGCACTTTATTATTATATTCAGATGTAACTTCCTGCAGCACATCTAGCCACTTGTATTTACCTCTAAAAAGGAATGGTCTGTATAACGCATTTTTCAACGTTCTTATAACTATTTCAACAATGGCTGCCTCTTTAACACTATACGTTGAGTAATGATGTATTGCACAACTCTTCATCAACCCTTCAAAATGTTTATTATAGAATTCACGTCCCTGATCCTATTGCAAGTTATCCGAAGATCTACCCCCTTCAAAATAGAAGTCATCGCTCGACAAACTTGTCGGAATTCTTCGACTTTAGAGGGCGTGTCCGTAGATATTTAAAATGGTAGTCTATCGCTGTTAGAATATACTTTTGATTGCGGTTATCTTTGGCATACGGAATAAATTCGGCTAAATCCGTCTGCCAGAGATCATCCCGATGCTTAGCGATGGTTCGTTTCCTCATGAAATTCTTCCGCGCGGGCTTATGCAATTCTTCGACAACCGCCAACTTTAAAGACATTACTACTAGTGCAACTTATTCCCTAGGTTACAAATATCCCTGCTTAGGATGCTTATATCACCGTATCTACGATTAATTTTCTGCGTACGATCGCACTCAGCCAATAATTCTGTAATCAATAAATCGATATCACTCTTTATTTTAAGCTCTAGAACTTCCTTGCACTTATCAACATAGTTTTTGGTGGCTACATCCGTATCTATGATTGGATCGATGACGTTGAACTCTTCTACATTGCAAAGTCTTTTACCTTGCATATCGTAATTATCATCCTAGGTTAATTTGATATTTGCAGCTGCATGTTTTAAATGCGATAGTGAATGCCGACCAAACTTATGGATGGACATTATTATTATGCAATTATACCTCCTTCTCGGACCTTTTCTTCGATACTAATGATTTGGTTAACATGTCCAGTATGACCAGCTTCTTTCCATGCATGCAACAGACTGAGCCTTCCAACAAGTTCGCGAGGAGCATTCCAGTATACATATTCCTTCACTCTATTCGATAACTTCTTCATGATGCCGCGACCGAAACGTTTCGTGCTGATTTGCGACTTAATAATCTTATGGTATTTAGATAACTTAGTGCCTATAATTTCTCCGTAAGTGTTGTGGTTCTTCCTATATGCGTTAGTTTTAGATTGAATATCGACGTAGGTTGTCTCATCCCTCAATGTAAACTTCTTCGGCTCTTTCAATATAAGCAGCTCATATAGTCCAGGAGTGCTTTTCTATACCTCATCCTTTGTAATTAGATTAGGTCCTTCTATATCCACCGGAGAATCTTCTGTAGCCCATTTATCTAAGTCTGCGAAGTCCGTACGTATTATCGATTTGTTCTTGGTCCCCGCGGATCAGTAATTCTACGTAGTGGCTCCACCTGCACTTCCTCCTCCTCTTCAACAGAATCTGTTTCAGCAATAATGTCCGCTTCAACGAATGATGGAGGATGTCTAAACATTGCAGGTGCTGGTTTTACACCGGTTTCAACGAATAAATGTGCAACCGGAGGTTTGAACTTGAACGTAGCAGGTGTTGACATAGCAGTAGGTACTTGTTTGAAATCCGATTTCACCGGCGCTAATTTCATTTCCGCGTTAGCGATTTGTTTGGAAGGATCCACTATAGGTTTATATGCAGTTTCTGCTAAACGATATGTTTCAAGTTCACCTCTCTTCAATAACTCCAGCTTGCGTTTGATTGCATTACGAGTCTGCGTTAACTTCCGCTTATCCAGCTTATCTCGAGCATCCATTGCGAGCGAGTGGGCCTGAATGAGCATTATAACCAGGTGATATAGGAATCAAATCCGCTTCGGTATCTACCGTAATCAAAGTCTTTTACAATGCATGCATGCTTCAGATTTATGCAACCCTGTTTAAATAACACAACCATATTCAGATTATCGCGACTCAATTGCTTAGGGATCTTCGAATATGTTTGACAGAGATAGAAAGAGTCCACGCCTGAATGTCGCCCTCTACTAAAATAATCACGAATTATGTCTTGATTGAGACACGATATGTCGCCCAAAATCATTATAGAATTCTTAGAGATATCTTCAGGCGCAAGTACATCTGCCTTAACGTTGAATGCGTTACACCTAATACCTCTTATCGGCTTTAAGTACATGCTCTAAGGATTTATACTTTGGTTGCTCGAGCGACTTAGAGTAGACGTGTACATTTTCAAATTTTAAGCCATGTCGTGTCTCCAATAAGCTAAACCACAACATTAGTCTTCCCACACACGGAAGGTCCGCAAATAATTGCTCTAATTGATGTCGGAAAGATACGACCATGCTTCCCTGCAACTTCCGATTTCATGAAATCGTGACAGTCCACAGGTAGATCTTGAGGCTGCTTCGTAAACTACATCATTCAGTTGCTGATAGTATACTGACCAGTTCACATGCTGCTCGCTCGGGAGTGGAGTACTAAACACCTTAATAAACAAATTACCTGTTGAACTGCATATTCCGGGTTAACGATATTGCGGACTTAACAAGTCGTCATCAAACAGATATGGTGATTTGAGATCAAGCTTGGAACCGTGTACGCTCCAAGGATTCAAGTTTTGGTGAGAAAACAGCAGCCTTTGCGATAGCGAATGCTATGGAGGTGAAAACTACGTTGGATATGGGTGCTAAGAAGAAAAAGAAGACAAAGAGGTGCTCGAAAATCCGTTAAACGTCAAAGATGGTAATCTAAAGAAACTTATTAATGTCCGTCTATCGGCCGCTAAGAAGGCTGCTAAGATTTCCGGCGCTAAGAAGAAGGTGCAATTACCTAGAATCATTCCGGTGCCTAAAACTGGCGGCTTTATCCCTTTCCTAATATCCCTATTCGCTGGTCTCTCAGCTGCAGGTGCTCTCGCCGGTGGTGCGAGCGGTATGGCTAAAGCTGTCAACGACGCTTCGGCGGCGAAGAAATAATTGAGGGAGACTCAACGTCATAACCAAATAATGGAGGCGGTAGCTCTAAGGTGTAATAGAGGACTTTACTTGCACCCTCATAAGAAGAGATGTGCTTTATACTTGAAACCATATACAAAAAACTTATAAACTTACCTTGGAGAGCATTAACCGATTCCGATCTAAATAAGTATGCTAAAGATGCGCCATTCTTTAGAGGAGTGTTTATACGCGATGCTTTACCACATAAACCATATCTTAATGAGTGTGCTATCGTGAACCTTGACGATTTTAGATGAAGAGGTACTCTTTGGGTTGCTTTCAAGAAACGAGGTCATGATGTCATCTACTACGATAGCTTCGGAGATTGAAACTTGAAATAATTAGATATTTAAGAGATTGTAAAATAAGATATAATTATGTCAAGAAACAAAATTATAATACATTTATATGTGGACATTTATGTTTAGATTTTCCATATAATAAATAGACCTCGGATTTCTAAGCAAATGCTTATTTGTGTGTATTAGGTATACTGCCTTGAAAATAAAAATAAAGTCGTTTCAAACAATTTTATGGAAAATGAGCTAAAGTTATTTATGCTTATTCTGCTTATTTTGGTGTTTAAGTGCTTATTGATGTAAAACGTGCTTATGTGTGCTTATTTTCTGCTCGGGGATTTTTACGTTTGAACTTATATTTAAAATTTAAGCTTGTCTATTTTAAAATCTCTTCAACAATGCGTTTTTGTAAAGTTTTTAAATAAACACGACAGATACAATAAGCTACCACTCTAGAGATTAACTATGTCGTAAGCCGACGTCTTACTTGTTAAGATTTTCGAGAATTGTGTATTTTAAATAGGCACAGATGTTTGTTTACAACTCAAGTATATTCAAAACCAAGAGTCAGCAGCGTAAACAAGTGTACAGCGCGTGATCGCCTCGTGCTTTGTAGGTGCCGAATGGTCAAGCAGCCCTAAAACATGTGGTTTTCTATCCCTTCTACTTCAAAAACATTCTCAGTTTGAATTTTCATATACATTCGGCAGTGACTACTTGCTGTTGCTGCTTCAATGCACTTTGTAACAGCAAATTAAATTAATTCTAATTAAATTCAACTGATTACTAGATAATTAAACTATAACTTTCGGTTATTAAAAAAACAAAAATGGGAAAGGATAAACTTCCAAAAAGTGTGCTAATTAAACAGTGGTTAAAAGACTACGACTGCTTTTCATCTGATGGTGACGTCATATTTTGTAATGTTTGCAACAAAGAAGTAAGTATCTAACGCAATTTTAATTTTAATTACATAATTTCGGTCATAAGTTTTGTTCGAATAATAAACAAATAAATTTAATATTAAATAATAATGCATGTTTGTGTTTTCAAGGTATCAAGCAACAAAAAACATCAAATTCAACAACACGTTAAAACATCTTTGCATCAGGCCAGTGTTGCTCGAAAACAACCATTAAAACAAACATTTTTAACCAATTCAACTGAGAAAAGAAAAGGTTTTTCTGAAAATTTGTGTCGTGCTTTAATCGCTGCAAATATCCCGTGGAAAGCTGTTGAAAATTCAATTTTTAAAACATTTTTGGAAAAATATTGTGATCGGAGTATTCCTACGGAATCAACATTAAGAAAAAACTATCTGGACGTTTACTATAATTCTGTCATACAGCAAATACCAGAAGACGTATCAGCACATCCAATTTGGTTTTCAGTTCACGAAACTACTGATGCCGTAGGAAATTACGTTGCCAATTTTATAGTAGGCAAATTAAGCAAATTCGATTCAACAAGATCATATTTGGTATGTTCTAAAGTCTTAGAAAAAACGAATAGCAATACGGTAGCTTATTTTGTGAATTTCTGCTTAAGATTTCTATTCCCCACGGAGTTTAACGACAAAAATGTTTTATTCATGTACACAGATGTCGCAGCTTACATGGTAGCTGCAGGAAAATTACTGAAAACATTTTTCCCTAACTTAGTACATGTTACGTGTCTAGCACCACCGAATAGCAGAAACTATTAGGGATTCATATCCAAGCGTTAATACTTTCATTGCTGTAATTAAAAAAATATTTCGTAAAGCACCCACGCGCGTAGCTCACTATAGATCTAAATTGCCCAATTTATCATAACCCCCAGAACCTATTATTACAAGATGGGGTACTTGGTTAAAAGCAGTAGACTTTTATGCAAACCATTTTAACGATATAGCTGAACTAATTAATGATTTTGAAGAAAATGACGCAATTTCAATTCAAACTGCAAAACGTCTTGTGAAAGACAAGAATTTGCATAAGGATATTGTATATATCTCCAGCAACTTTTTATGCATTGCAGAAGCAATTAAAAAACTAGAAAATTCTCATCTTTCCCTTAATGATAGTTTAAATATAGTAAGAACTCTCAAAACCCAAATAGAAAGTTCAAACGGAAAAACTGCGGAAATTGTTAAAAGCAAATTTGCTTTCGTTATTAATAAAAATCTTGGATACCATTCTTTGGATGTCATTGATAAAATACTATCAGGGGAAGGGAATTTTGATTCGCCCAGTAATATTCCCTTGGAACTAGTGCAGTTTTTTAAATTTGCACCGTTATCATCGGTAGAGGTTGAAAGATTATTTTCTGCCTATAAACTAATTTTCAATTAAAAGCGAAGAAGTTTTACTTCACAAAATTTAGAAAAAGTATTAATTACGTATTGCTTTTCAAATTACCATTAATTTTTTTATGAGTTTAACCTCGTAGTTGTTAGGGGTTAATCGTTTCATGATTCTTTTAGAACATTAGGGCACATTGTATTTATTTAAATATATATTGTTCCATGAATAAATACATGAACTACTTTACTGTTGTTTTTATTTTTTAGAAACCCATTATTGCCTTTCACTCTGGAAATAAATAACGCAATTTTTTATTGGTGCATAAGGAATGCTTATTGTTGCATATAAACGCTTATTTGTGCTTATAAATGCTAATTTTAACAATTTTAAAATGCATATTGAATGATTGTTTCGGGAATTATTTGTGCTTAGGAATCCGAGGTCTAATAATAAATAGCTTAAAGTATTATTTGTGTATTTGTAGTCATGTCCCAAACGTTCACGTTGACGAGTGAGGAGAACGTGCTCAGTGCAACGTATTTTCCGCCAATCGAACTTGATCCTAATTACCCGTATGGGTCAGGATTGTTAGGATTTTACGGTTGCAATTCAATACGAAATATTCTTGAGGGTAACAACAAGTTTTACTACATTAGGCAAACTAGCGAGCATAAAGGGGTTACGATTCCTAGCATAAGACTAACTCGCATTACACGATCGACTTTATTTTAAGAGCAAACAATAATACGTTAAAATGTGAAGTAACATCTATGCATTACGTGGACTTTAGGCAGGCGGATTCTATTGGGCGCATGCTCGGTTTCTCACCTAACGTGTACAAGCCTGGCCACACTCACGAATCTGATTTGGATGTTGAAATAATTCACGCTACAAATACACATGTAGGGTGTAATTTAACTGGAGGCGCATATAGGAACAGTGAGCAGTCACATACAATCTTCGAGTTTGACGTACACGTTGAACCAGGTTATAAATTAATCAAGGAGCCGGCTGCAGTTATTTATTTACCTGTACTTACACGACGTATAGATAACACAACCTTGAAATTGGTGGATCAAGAGGGTCGATTAGTGGACTTTGGTAACGAGAAAGTAACTATTAGATTGGAACTGAAGAAGTATGGTCCTTAAGATTTTCGGTAGTAGGGCTCTATCTGCAGACGAGAGCACATCGTTAACCGAAGACGACGTTCGGTTTCTAAAACATCTCGGCTATAAAGTATTAAGACGATATAGAAGAAGCGCTGAAAAGTTTATTCACAGGGGTGAGGTACGAAGATATGATCATAGAATGCCATCGTCGAACTTATCATCCGTACATAACAAACGTATACGGCAACTCCGATGAGATTAATCTGCAAAAAGCCGATCTCATTACAGCTACTTATGATAGTGTTATATATTCAGAAGGTACTTTAACCACTAATGAAGCAAACAATGCGCATAATCTCACGAATAATGTACCTCTCTTCCTCTTCGATGAGATACGATTCATGTTAGGCGACCAGGTGATTGAAACCGTACGTTTATCTGGTATTAACAGCACGATTTAAGGGTATTGCTAACATACTACAGATCAAAGTACTGGTTTATCGCATGCAGGATGGATTCCGGAATACAAGCCTCTCCAACTGTTAAACAGCACCAAGACCGCCTTCTGCGCTTCCATACCGCTCAAGCATGTGTTGGGATTTGCAGAGGGTTATACAAAGCCTTTAGTTAATATACGTCATGAGCTGGTATTGGTTCGATCCAAGACCGATGTCGACTGCTACAGCGGTGAAACGGATGTTAGGATCAACTTGACAAAAGCTACGTGGAAAGTTCAGTATGTAATTCCGAATGATGCTATGAAGTTGTCTATCTATCAGAATATTAATAAACATTCATCGATATAAGTTTCGTTTCACGCTCGAGATTTGTGCATATATCCTACCTTACCCGCATCAACGTCAATGGTTTGGGCGGTGAAGAGCAGTACTAGCTTTCAACGTCCTCAATGGTTACTGGTTGCTTTCCATACCAAGAAGCGAAATAATAGGGAAGATAGTGCAGCAAAATTCGATCACTTAAACATCACGAATATAAAAGAAAATATTACTACTAGATAGACAATTACGTGCTAAAATAAGATGCTGAAGCATTGGAATAAATCAATCGATATTGATCATATAGATGGACCACCTCCTCTTATGTTTGATTGTTTTCAATGTAATAATAAATAAATTCGTTTAACTATGATGACGTAAATTTTTTTGTAATTTTACGTTTCATATTAACTCTTATGCGCTGTAGGAATAAACAAATTCAAACATCTTTTATTATAATTATATACAATATGCACATTAATATAATTATAAGCACAGCGATGATGATTAGGTAGGTATTCCTATAAATATAATTCATTGATTTTGTAATGCAAAATAATAATACGGACTTACCTGTATAATTAATAAAGGATAGTTTAGCCAACATTTTAGCTTTACCAATATCTACGCTGCTTTCATAAACCAACGTAAGTTGTTCAATGCACTACTGAAGATTATGCACCTTCTCATCCGCTAGCTTTTTCGTTAACCTCTCTGGGGGAAATATAGTATGTTCTTCTGTTTCTACCGCTACCTTTCTACTATATTTAGTGTTTATAATTTTAATGTTTTTTAACGGATATTCATAACCAATAACCATATCGGAAAGTTTTAATACAGGTTTAAATTCGCCTTTGCCAACCAAATTTAATTGCTTTAGAAGATCCATCTTTAAGGCAGTAGCGAGGATCTAGAATTTTATTAATATTCTTTAAATCATTATTTTTTAAATGCTGTATTGAAACTCACCTGATAAAAACGTGATAACTAATAAACAACCGTACAGTGGCCGGCGTGTAAGAAGACGAGGTGCATCGCGAAGAACTACGGCGGTTGCCGATTATAATAAAAATACTAAGCAGTGGCGTATCACATTTGTATGTTTAATTATATGTATATTGGAAGAATGCGTATGAAGATGAATAATTCCAATATTTCCATTGGTGACGCGTTTTTTTTAACATTTAGTTTTTCATGTTTGCATAATAGGCATCTATCCCTGAAAGTATGTAGGCATCTCTCCCATTTGTCTAATAGGTAATTTTGAATGTATTTTTAATATACACTAATAAAAATGAAATAATGAAAGCATTATGCACCATGTGACGCCTCTGAGGTAAACGAACGCGGGAATTTGAACAACATCATAAAGTCGTCTTTCGCGCATAGGCGGGCTCGTCTTCTTACACGCCGGCCACTGTATTTTGGGTTACTCTTATGTACGCGGGCACTGGATGTTATCGTAGTTTGTTCTATAAAAATGAATAAACCGGGAATGCTGTAGAGATTATTATAATGAATACATTTATTAACAAAGTCGTTGATGCCAGAACTAAATTATAAAGAATGGAATTTTTCACATGTAACATTTAATTGGTAATGAGATATTAAGTTCTGTTTACTGTTAATTATCAAGTAAAGGTCAAGAATAGGGTCATCACCATTGCTATTTATAACTGCTTGTGATTGTATACTTAATACGAATATTATTATTAATATTGTAATTTTTTGTATTTGAAAATGCAAATCCCTTTTCACTTTCAATATAATTTGTATGTATTAATTATTTTAGCGAATAATTATTTGTCAATTTATTGTTTAATTTTACAGCTAAATGTTCATTATTTTAGTGAAAATAATTTTTCTAGACAATGCTACAAAGGTGAATATTCAATACTAATTATCTGTTGCGGAGTTATGACATTCACGCTATATATAGCAAATTCTTATCAATATTAAAACTAGATCAACTAGCGCAAATATTAAGTTTGAGACTAAGTAATATTACCTGGTCATTATATTTAAAAATAAAATCCAAGAAGTTATTTTCCGAGATATCTTTTGTACATGTAGAAAGTTTACGATGTAATTATAATGAGAAAGAGTTTAGGATACACATTATTTAACTCAGTTAAATTATTCAAATTCGTTTATTGATATGCACGACTAGCGCGGAGTTTCTATTTCATGTTTAGAATCCTTTCTCTGCCTAGCGTCGAGTCTACCAGTTATCGCACTAACCAACATAAAAA
The DNA here is from genome assembly GCA_036346205.1 of Vesta saturnalis. Taxonomy (NCBI): domain Eukaryota; kingdom Metazoa; phylum Arthropoda; class Insecta; order Coleoptera; family Lampyridae; genus Vesta; species Vesta saturnalis. Next base: position 2,432,151 of record JARFJB010000576.1, on the reverse strand, counting down.
GCTGTTATAGTAAAACATTATATAGATATAGCGTCGTAAACATTTCGTGTCTAAAACGGAGATAGGTCAGTGAATAAATTGTATTATTTTTCAGTAATTCAAACTATTATAAATAGATACCTGGCCAAAAATATGTACCTAGTCACACCCAAGTCATAGTAATTATTGATTAGCTCTTTCAATTGGCAGTTTCTATATTAAGAGTATAATTTGAAAATAGCTTTAGCAATAAACAGTTATTCTAAACATTGCTACAAAGTAATTATCACAGGTTAAAGGTGAATATTCAAGACTAATTATCTGCTGCAGAGTTATCACATTCACGCTATTTATAGCAAATACTAAATTTGGAAGTAATACTTACCTAATATATAATCAATGAAGCCTAAAATTTGATAAAATTAATCTCACCAACATGAAAAGCTGTTATTATTAATAATAATAATAATAATAATAATAATAATAATAATAATAATAATAATAATAATAATAATAATAATGTTTGAATGTTTATTTGTCTCAAAATATACATTTAGTTACAGGTCCGACTAAGTCCTAAAGACTTAACAGTCGGTTCCTTACTGTTACAGGTATAAAAAATAACATGAGAAAAGAATCGACTTATCCCTTAAATCCTTAAAGCACGCTGTCGAGTACATTAACGCATCAGATTTTTGTCATTTTACTTATTAAGTGAAAAATAAAATAGTAATACTAATCGCCAACAAAAGTAATATAATAAAGCACGAATTTTATTAATAATTTGTGTGTAACTAAAGTATTTTCTAATCTATATTTACAATAAATTAATTAAAAAGGATATGGTTCTCATTTTTTTACAACAAAAATAACTAAAATATACATTTACACAGCAGTTGACTAAAAAGACGAGTTGTTGAGATTACATTATCACTATATATATATACGTTTAATTAGAAAAGAATATCAAGAATCAATTGTTTGTCAGTTAACATCTATAAGTTTATTTCTATCATAGGAACTAATTTATTTCATGCATGCATGAAATATTAAATCATTTGTACGAGTAGTAGCCTAACAAAAATGTTATTCTTAATATATAACTAAATTGCAATAATAAATATATACAAAAGGAGTTAGAAAAAAATAATAATAATGGCAAAACTAATAAAACTAAAAATAATAATAATAATAATAATAATAATAATAATAATAATAATAATAATAGAATAGAATAGAATAGAATAGAAACGTTTATTCAAAAAATATATACAAGGTATTGGACCAACCAAGTTGAAAAAACTTGTCGGCTGGTTCCGTAAAAATTGTATCTGAATAACTAAAATACAGTTTGTTTCTTAAACCATTAGTTTTATATACAAAGATTATATTTCATCTGACTCTACTCTATATACAGAACAAAAACAAATAAAAAAACAAGCAAAAGAAATAAATAAAAATTAATTCCGGTGAAATTAAACATATAAGCATTATTCCTTTAGTAAAGCAGGAGAAAATAAAAGTTTTATTTTAAGAATAAGATATTGCAAAAAAAAAAAAATCCTAATCTACTGCCTTTAAAATTAAATCACACATTTTATTCATTGAAAAACTCGGTAACATTTTTATGATGACGAGTAATTGTAACAAAAAAATTATAATTTAGAAAGTTAAAAACATAAGCATCAATTCTAAAGTAAAAATAAAGACAAGAAAACAAGACATAAGATAATAATAACAAAAATAAAAAATTATCCGAAAGAGTTAAATATACAAGCATCAATTTCTTTTTTAAGTAAAAATTCTAACTTAATTGTAAGATTATGATGGCAAATATTTACAAAATAACACAATATATAATATTTTTAATAAAAATTAAATTACGATAGAGTTAACTTGAGTTTATTACCCATTTCTTAACCTTACTTTTAAAGTTACTGACTCTTTTGGTGTTCTGAATATGATCAGGTAACAGATTAAACAGTTTAGGTACTGCGCACTTAAGAGATCTTTCACCATACTTATTATAGTAATAAGGAATTTTATACATTGTTTTTCTAGTATTATAGTTGTGTTTTAGTGGAACTTTGTACACATTTTCTCCGCGGTACGTGAGTATATTTAAATACTTATAAAACCCTTTTGGTGTTAATGTATCACTTAATTCTAGTAATTTTCTATTTTGCAGGTTCCCATGGATCTTCCTGAGCATTCTTATTTGCAGCGACTCAATTTTCTTTAGGTGAGTAGTTTCAGCGCTTCCCCATACTCTAATGGCATATCTTATTATAGCCTCTATCATTGCTTTATATACTATTAACATTGTTTTTTTGTTCGTGTATCTATTTAATACATGTATGCATCCAGAGACTTTTTTTAATCTCGTATGAATGTAGTTCGTGTGTTAATAATAATAATAATAATAATAATAATAATAATAATAATAATAATAATAATAATAATAATAATAATAATAATAATAATAATAATAATAATATTTATTGTGTAGCTTATTTCACCAATATTTACACTTGTCAGAATTATTAATTATCTAAAATACATAAATGACACATTTCACTGATTAAAATGAATAACAAAATAGTCGTTTATATTATATAACGGGTTCTTAAGTAACACTGCTTTAATACTGGATTTAAATTGACTAAAAGATAAATTTCTTACATTGGTAGGCAGTGCATTAAAAAATTTGACAGCCCAGAAGTTAGGTCCATTTTGTGTCTTAGATAATCTTACATAATTACAATGTAAGTTATCTTTGTTCCTAGTATCATAAGAATGTATTTGACTACATGTTTCAAAATTAGGAATATTATTCTTGACATAACATAAACAAACAAAAACGAATAACGAGTACATGGTCATTATACGAAGTTTAACGAAGGATTGCTTACAGTCGGAAGCGTATGGCAGATTATCTACAGCACGAATAGCTCTTCTATGCAAGGCGAAAATTATTTTTGCGCTCGGGGCGTGTCCCCAAGTAATAATTCCGTATAAAATATGACAATGACAAAGCGATAAATAAGCAATCCTTAAAATTTCAGCTGAAACAGACGTAGCTAGATTGCGTAATGCAAAGATGTTCTTTGCTAATTTATATGATTGTTCCAAGATAACCTAGTGTCCATTCTGATACCTAAGAATATGCACTCATTACTATAGCTTCCGGAAGCGATGTAGGGTCTTAAGGTAAATACACCATTCTGAGTTTTATCTTTATTTAAAACTAGATCGTTAGAGTTGAACCATGTCTCGGCATGTTTAACTGCAACAGTGCAGTGAGAAATTGCAGTGTCAAAATCAGAGTTTGAAACGGTAAGAGTAGTATCGTCAGCAAAGAAAATTGATAATACATTATTTAATTTATTTAAGAAATAGAAAAAATAGATGAACACGCACACCTAGGACATAAAATCAGAATAGATAAGCAAAATCAAACAGCGGAACTGCCTAGAAGAATTGGTCGGAGCTGGGCAGCACTTGGAAAGCTAGGTTTTATACTGAAAACGGAGACATCCCCATAAACTTGAAAAGAAAAGTATATAACACCTGCGTGCTTCCCATGACACTCACAAAAAAGCAACATGCAACGACTCCAACGCACACAGCGGGCTATGTGGAAAGATAAATAATAAACGTCAGCTTACGAGAGCACATACAAAACGAGGTTATCAGAAAAAAATTGGAATAACAGACGTGATAGAGAGACTGGCAGGGTTGAAGTGGCAATGGGCTTGACACGTGGCTAGGGTAAATGATGAAAGATGGATAAACACGCTGCTAAAATGGAGACTGTAGGAAAAGAGACGGAGCGTGGGGAGACGGATGAAGCGATGCACGGACGACATAAAGACTGTAGCATGAAAAAATTGGCTAAATACTGCACAGGATACAGAGAAGTGGAGAGAGCTTGGAGAGATCTATTTCCAACAGTGGAAAAATTATGGTTTATAGAGAAGAAGAAGAAGAAATATACTTTGATAATAGAATGTTAACTACTTATTTCGTTTTTGAAAATGAATTGGTAATCGCGTATAGTTAGTTTCGGTTCAGATAAAACTTCCAACATTCGAGAAACCAATTTTTGTAAAGTAAAGAATAGTATATCACATTACACGGCATGAAAGTGGTATTTTGTTGGGCGAGGAGGCTTGCTGAGAAAATACGAGGATGCGCTAGCACCCGGGTATTTTTTCAACGCCTCCGAGTCAAACAAAAACACTTTTATGCTGCGTGATATTTTTTCTGAAACCCTTTTGAAAATTATTAAACATTGTTAAAATTATTTAAAAAAATAGAGTTGAATTAATCAGAGAGCTTTGACAAATGTATGTCAACAAATAAAAGCGTGTTGCCTTAACAACAAGTAAATAAAACAAAAAATTATTGAAAAAACATTTGCGGGTTGGTGTTTCCTTTCCTTTCCTTTCTGCGAATTTTCAATAAATAACGATGTCCCTAAGTGATTTTGATTGCGAAATGGATATTGAAGTGAATATAACGGAAGCTGCAAGGGGTGCTGTGGCGGAGTTACTTCCAAACATATCAAGGCAGAGGTGTGAGAAAGAATATGAAACGTTTAAAAAGTGGTGCAGCGTAAAAAAAATTAAACAAGTTACTGAAGACGTTCTTCTGGTATACATTGCGGAAGGCAGTCAGAGATACAAATCATCGACTCTTTGGAGTACTTGCTCAATGCTAAAAGCGATGTTTTTGGTAAAAGAAAACTTAAACATAGAATTTTCCAAAATTGAAAGCGTCTGTTACAAGAAAATCGACAGGATACCAAGCAAAATAGTCCACAGTGTTTACAAGAAGCGAAGTAGACGATTTTCTTCGAAAAGCTCCTGACGATGAATTTTAAGTGATGAAAGTAAGCGATCATAGTTAAAAGTGTTTCAATCAATGTCATACCTATATTCGTTTCAGGTTGTATTACTTATTGGTTTAGCGGGTGCATGTCGCTGTGACGAGTTAACAAAAATAACACTTGATGACATAGAAGATAAGGGTATTGTTCTAATTGTAAAAATTCCCGATTCAAAAACTAATAAAGCAAGGCTCTTTATAATCGTTGATGGAAATAGAAATCAGCAAATCTACGTCGGCTTGTACCGAAACTATATAGCACTACGCCCTCCACATACACCACATAGACGTTTATTTATGAATTATAAAAACGGAAAGTACAGCATTCAAGCTCTGGGGATTCATATCATTGGGAAAATAGCTACGAAAATAGCGGCTTTTCTTGGTTTGCCTAGTTGCACGGAGTATACTGGGCACTGTTTACATCGGAAGCTTTATTAGTGGACGCTGGTGGCGATATAATAGGTCTGAAAAGGCATGGTGGATGGAGTTCTACCAGTGTAGCAGAAGGTTATGCAGCCGAATTGTTAGAAACTAAACGTGTAATCGCTAGTAAGGTTAATATTAACGAGTTGTTCATTTCGGAAGAGAAGGGAACCGAAAATTCCGAACAAAATATTGCTGTCGTTTCTTCAATAAAAAAGTATGGTTTACCTGGGATAATTATATCAAATGTTGAAAATTCAACAATTACAGTTAATATCAAGTAATATTTCTTATACTTAAGTACTTCGTTGTTAAAAACTAAGTTTTAGACAAAATTGTCTATTATTACAAAATATCAACCTACTAATTTGGAAAGTAAACATGACTAGGCATTAAATTCAAACTTTCATGCCTAGGCGTAAAATCAAACTTTCGTTACTCAAATTAGTACGCGTTTAGCAACTTTTATGCCGACTTCAGAATTATTTTTAAAGTATAAATAGTAGGCAACAAAGTAATTCTCTACGAACTCAACTTAAAACATGAAATTGTTCCGCTCATATAGCAAACAAAAGCTCTAAAATTATATAAACCCAAGGTATTTAAGGAAATGCGTAAGGGATTAAAATAGTTTACAGGTTTACAATACTAAAACAGGCCATTGACTTTCTATTTGCATTGAATGCACACTCCTTTGATGGCAACAGTGAGGGTGCCGATCAGGCATACAAAACGGTCGGCCTTGTGCGAAGCTGGACGCGACTTCCGTAGCGCGCATGAAAATGTTCATCACAGTGACGATTTAGTTGCGAGTTGAAAAATATTTACATAGCTTATAATGAATCGATCGTATATGCGTTTTGTCACTGGTACATCATACGACAAATAAAGCAGGATTGTCCACTAAGAGGGGGCGCGCTTAGTTCAACTGTACAAAATAACTAAATTGAATATTATTACTTAAAACTAAATATAATATCATTTGAGGCAGCTAACAATTGCATATTTACTCTGTTTTCACTCTTTAATTCTGAAGGGGTTGAGAGGTTAAGACATGCATGATGACGTGGGGAGAGTCGAGTTGGATACGCTTCGTTCAGGTATACTTTAGAAGGATACGAGTTGGCTCCCGCATGAGTTCGGGTTGGCTCCCATACAATGTATTTATGTTCACGGAAATATTAGACATTGTGAGACTTGGGTTGAACAAATTTGTCTATTTCAAAACAAGATAACATGTTTTTAACATATTCGAGCCGGTTACAGCAGGCGCTAATTCCAGCAGTATCTAGAGGAACGAGTAGCACGTGAAGAGCTGTCACCGACGACGTCCTGGGAGTTCGCGATACCGTCGCTGCTAGATCTGCCATTCGACAGATCGAACAGCGACACGCCACCTGCCGCCGCTGCGCAGAAGAGGAGGCGGCAAAAGAAGATGAGACCACCACCGCTGGAAGGCATCGCCCCGCTAGCAGAGGATCATCGATTAGAAGACCCGCCGACGACCACAGCCGCCTCAGCCGCCACCGACACCACCGAAAAAGAGTCCCGTCCCGGATCCATCAGCCCCGACGACTTCGTGCTACAGAAGAAGAAGTGGAAGGAGACACCGAAGGTTCGCACGCGTACGCCGCTGCCCACGGACAACGGATTTCAGGTCCTTGAACCCTTCACAGCAGCAATGGAGCAAGAGTGATTCTGATAAAGTACAGTAGCTCTTGGGAAATGTACCATTATCCCCAGTGATATAAACTACTACTGTATGTATCGAAATTTGTTGTTTGGAGCCCCCAAAAAGAAAGGATTGGGTCTCTTCGGCATATTTTCCAGCGTAATTTTCACTGAAATCGCAGTGAATTAGAATTTCATCAGTTTTAAGATTTTCCTTTAACGTTTCCATCGTCGCCAAACCCTAGCTTGATGTGCCATCCATACCACAATGTTCTGTTGCAATACCTTTAAAAGGTCAACAATCTTAACCTGATATGGTTGTTTCGCAATTTTCTTTGTAGTTTTATAAGACCCAGTTTTCTTATAAAAAAATTGAGATTTTAAAGTAATCCATTCATAATACTGAATAATAGATTCCTTGTCAAACTCATTCATTTGAGGCTTTGAAGAAAAACAAACCTTGCAATTACATAAAAAACATACTTCGTTTTTATTACTGTAACACATATCATTTGGGGTTTTATTCAAAATTACCTTATATGAATTTAAGCTTTTAACTAAAAGTTCAATGTTCGCACATTTTAAGCATTTACAAGTGTCCCGATCGCCCACTTTCATTTGCTTTATCCAAAAGGGGCGATATTTGCAAAAAAAAGGAGTAACTTACTTTATTGAGAGGATACTCTTTTACAAATTAGCGATACAAATTTTTTAATGTGTTCGATAGATATCGTTTTTGTTTTTTAACTTTACCTTTAATTATATATCCTTTTTTACCCGGGCATACTCTGCTAACATTTTCTAAGTCATAAACGTCCTCAACACTTTTCTTCAAACCCAGTATTCTTCCTTGCTTCGAGCTGATTTTTCTTTCAAACTGTTAGTAAACGGGTGGTTTTCCTAAATCTAAATGTAGATGCCAGTTTAGATTTCATTTTATATTTCTTGACATTTCCAGTAATTAATTTTTCAAAAATTTTCTTTGATTTGTCAGTGTGTAGAGTTCTCTAAGTTTCTGCTAGTTGTTGTTTAATAACTTCTCCAAAAAGAATGTTGCGATTAACATGTGCTACCTTTTGGGGATCTGTTTCATCACGTGTTTGTTTCACCATATTTTCTACTTTTGTTAAAGGCGTAATTTCACTTGGATTAATAGTGTTTTGGCGTTCTTTGGCTTTGTTTACCTTGTCCTTCAGCCTCTCAAACCTCATTCTGTATGAATTTAGTCTTCTTTTTAAAACTTCTATGTAATTTTTCTTTTTAAATTGTCTCTATATTTTCTCCTTTTATTTCTTTGAGCAGTGCGTTTACCAATAATAGATCTCACTGATTCTGACGTTATTCTTCTTACTGGATTTTCTGCATCAGATGGTGGTGGTGTGTTTTCTCTGACAAATGTTTCAAGCTGGTTGGCCTGTTTTTTTTCTATAATACCTCTTGGAATTTTCATTCCACTTTTTTCTTTGGGCTCTTTTTTCTCAGGGAGTCATATCTTTAACGTTTTTTTTAATTTTTGTATGTTTTTGTCCCGTATATTTATCTCTTTCTTTTTGCCGCTGCTCCTCTCTTAATGGGATCTTCTTTAATTCTTTTTCTTCTTTCTCTCTCTCTTTCCCTTTTGGCTCTTAAAATTTCTTCCCTTGACTTAGTAGAAACTCGTTTGGGTGCCTAAAAATGGAGTACAACATAAATGTTTCATTCGCGTCTCGCTCTGTGAACATGGAAATGAAAGGCACGGGAATGAAAATGTGTTTGTTTATTTTGTATATAACAATCAATGCAAATATGTAAATGCACACACACACACACACACACACACACACGGGAATGAAAATTTCTGGACTTTGATGTAATAAAATTTACTTTTCACAAAAAGCAGAAAAGTTTACAGAAAAAATGCTTCGGTCAAATTCATTAAACATAAGAACTTCATAAACGAAACCTACTTTAACTCACATAAAACGTGTGTCGTACACATTAACGAACATTGCACAAGGAATTAGGCGGTATTGGAAAAATCACCCATATATGTTAATTTACCGTTATGGATTTTCTTCATTCATTTAAAAACTTTTTTTGTTGTGCATTTGAAGAACTAAATTAGGATTTTTTTTTTACAAATTAATTCTAAGTTTGACGGTGAGCGTTTCCAGAAATACAATTTTTGTTCCATTTTGTTAGACTGACTTTTATAGTTAAGATTTTTCTTTTGGATTGAAAAGTATTTGCCCCATATTGTCCGCGTCGCCCTGATTAACCTCTAGTACCGCCGATTTAGACAAATAAGATTTCTTTTATTAGTTTTGTTTTTTGTTTATCACGAATTTAATTTAAGTTCTCTGCCATCGTTGGTTAAACATTATTTTAATCATTAGAACCATTATATTGTTTTGATCGCCGTAACTTTTGCAACCACGATCACATTTTTGTCTTTTTTGTAACACAGGATTAATTATGCTAAACTAGTGGAGGTCGTACAGACTATAATTAGTGAGTGAATTTATTTTTTCAGCCCGTTGGGCAAACACAATTACTTATTTTACGCCCCAATTTAATTTGAATCTTACTCGCCGTTTTTTTTTACGAATATAGGTGTAGTTTTCCACCTTGTATGAGGTTTTTCCAGAGGTTTTTCCTCATATGCGCATGTAGCGGCATGGTCACTTCGTATATGCACACCATGTGCGGCTACTTAGGCGAATGCTGGGGTAGTATTTTCCCCCTCAGAACCCTAACTCCGTTCCTTCCGATCCTATCCTAACCACAACCATCTTTAATCTCACTATGCATATATAAGTAATGTATTTATGTATGCTGGGAGTCCATGATTGTGGCTGAAGGAGCCCGGAAAGCTCGAGCAGCCGATCCTGAAATATGTGGCCTTTTCCTTTCCATATATATATATATATATATATATATATATATATATATATATATATATATATATATATATATATATATATATATATTCCCCTTAAATGCATTTTATTTCTCCTTTGGTATTTCTTTAGGTAATTTTTTGCAACTGTCGACGAATAGTTATTTTGTTAATTGGCATCGTCAACCATTAGAGTGCAACCTTTGTTTTTTTTACAGCTATCCTAATAAATTAAAGGCTGAGTCTGTACACCGAAATTACTCATTTTACCGAGTTTTACGAATTTGTTTAATAAATACTAATTTAGCTTGTAACGTGCTAAAATCGATTTCGGATCTTTTCGTATCGACTTTATACTTTACTTTATGATTCAAACAATTACCTTTAGATTGAAAACTTATGTTTGTCGATTTACTATTTCCTCGTCATTTGTTTCATTAACATAACTTATCTGAATTTTTGGCACATACTTTTTTACCTTTATAAATTAGTTGAACGTCGTGTATAGATTACATTACATTCAGTTTCCCAAAGGTTCATACTAGCGCCATCTAGGAAATGTTCCGGGTTCTGATTAGTTTAAAAATAATTTACTTACAGATATCTGTTAATTTGCTGAATTACCGCTAGATGGTATCATTAATTTACATTTTATTGGCAATTGTGTATTTAACATTTTAACAATAGTTTTGGTAATAATGAATATGATAACAAAATTTAATTGAATAACGTGTCGAGTTCGCCATGTTGGGTTAAATTGAGCTTTCTTAACAAAAATCTGTTATCCCCTTTAAATCGAAGTCATCTTCAGACATACGAGATATATTTTCATAGTTTACGTATTTCTACATGTTGTAGAGGTACTAATTGACGCCATTGGGCGGATGGATATATATATATATATATATATATATATATATATATATATATATATATATATATATATATATATGTGTATTAATTTCGGTTTCACTAAGGGGTAAACCACATGTTTTCTTTCAATACAATTATAATTTTTAACTTCTTGGAGCTCGACTTACATCATAGAGGTAAAACCTATCGTCAGAGTATTGCTTTGTACTTATTCGTGGTATATTTTTTAGCTTCTTCTTTCTTCCGGTCTTTCTTGCTTGCTTCTCTTTACACTTTTCAACTGAACCTTCGAGGTAGCATCGTTCTAACCTCTACTCGCCTATACACACCGTAATGAAGGGTGAATCTTGCGGATAGCCTGAGATAGAGGTTATTTACTCATCGGACAAGGTCAGGCTATTCTAATTATACTATGCTTCCCTGATAACAATGCAATAGTGGGCACGATACCTAAAAGTGTGTTTTAATAAACGATACCTCCACAGTCGGCAGTAAATAGTTACCTTATTAAAATTTGCGTTGTTTACACTTGTTTTGAACTGACATAAAGGTTTGTTACGTTTTTAATTGGAAAACGTTTCTTTTTGATAACTTTCATCATTTTGTCAACTTTACTTACTAAAAACAGCAATTTATTCTTAGGTTGAATGCTTCCAATTCACTATTTCGCAAATTTTTACGCATTTCTAATTGCATTTAAATTTACGTATGTAACTTTCGTACACATCTCTTATTAAGTTAAAATAAGTCAAAATAATACCTTCAGCGACATCTCTGAGATTTCGGATCCTTTAATATAAAAAGCAGTTGAAAAGAAACCTGGGATCTCTTTGGGTCAAATAATAGATATGCATATAATAAATATATATTTTCTACACAATTTTAACTTTTGGCAACAATGATTTAAATACACATTTTCCAAAGTTTGTAAAATTGATTTCTAAGGTGTTGGCCAATTTTTCTTTCTTCCTTTTAAGAACGCCTTTGATGGTGGATGTTGAGTTTCTAGAGAATTTTTCGTTTCTGGTTCTGGATGCTGAAGCATCATTTTTTTGGAAAATTCTCACTTAAAGTAATACTTGGTTAAGTAAAAGTATTACTAACGCTTTTAAAAGGCGGATATAATTGAAATTATTCATTCGTCCACATCTTCGGTAAGTGGCACATGTTTCGCTGACCTCATGGTAATTAAAATTGTTTTCAGGTTTTCAACTATAAAAGCATTCAATACTAATTCTTTACATATATAGACACTTCAATCGAAATTACGTTGAATGTTCAATACCGGCTCGTTTGTCACCTGTAAGAGGTATGAACGGTCATAATTACTTAAACATCGTACTTATATTTACCTTCTTTTAGCATCTCCGTACTACCTTCTTTTAGCATCTCTGTACTACCTGTGTAGGAATATCTCTGTACTACCTATGTACGAGCATCTCTGTGCTATCTATGTACGAGCATCTCGGTACTACCTACGTAAGAGCATCTCCGTACTACCTACATTTCTAACGTCATTTCGTCTTAAATTTTCTGCTCACATTTTACTGTTACGTTACATCCAAGGTACCTGATTATCGCTGGAAGGCATAAGATCTGGACCATATACGTGAAGGCTGCTAGATCATTGGAATAGTACCCGAAATTTGCAAGATCAAATAAGTAGTCGTTTCAACAATAAAGGTCAGACTTTTTTTTTTCTTATCACCTGGTTACACGATTGTGCTTCCAAATTTCAATGAGACCTAGGAAGTTCTTAGTGAATTTCTACAACGAAAATAAATGGACTGATATTATTAATTTTGTAATCAAAGAATCGACAATTGTTACCTCTTAATTAAATTCATATATTTAAGGTACTTCCAATAGTTCACTTTCAAAAATTCTTTTATCTATAATATATATATATATATATATATATATATATATATATATATATATATATATATATATATATATATATATATATATATATATATATATATATATATATATATATATATATATATATATATATATATATATATATTCACTAATTCAGCTTTGAATATTTTGCACTCAATCACAAGTAAAAGTTTAATTGAATCATTAAAATAGATAGACCACACCTAAACATTTTTAGCTTCCACTTTAACCTAATTGATTCTAGGCTACATTCACCCTGTTTTGAATGCAATATACCGGGTGTAACGATTATCTGTATTACGTGAACTACTGCAAATGTTAAACATTTAATTTTGTATGAATTTGTAATTTTTATCTCGTAATCTTTATGTGTTTATGTACATTACCTTTCTTGTGGCCAAGGTTGTTCGGGCCAGTTGATTTGTGTTTTTTTGTGTTAAAAACGATTGTAACGTTAATTGTTTTATATGGGGTTGGTTAATATAGCATAAATTCTGCTTACCTTTATATGATTTCTAGAACCACACCCAAAAATTTATATTAATGTTGCATTCATTTTATTATTGGTACGAGTCTTATCTGTTATTTGCGCAGAAGCCGTTCATCTAGTTATTATCATATACCGGTATGTGTTTGGAAATATTTTACATACTTATATTACTATCGATTATTTACAAGGGGTTTGTGTAAATTAAATTTTTAGTTTGTGAAACAACGGCAAGTCAGTTAAGAGTTTAAGTCAAAGTATAACCATGTAGGTTTAGTTTCTCCTTTTCAGGATAACCCTTGAAAGTACTTTCAAACAAACCAGGGAAGGCAGTTTTAAAGGTCTTTAACCTTTCAAAGTTTTGTTTGCTCAATAAGAATTTTCAATATATAGATATAAAATTAACTTGCCTGCGCACCTGATTGGGTTAGGTTATCAGAGTATTTGTCGTTTGTTTCTTATTGCTTCTTTTCTTCCCGTTTCAAGCTTTACGGGGCTCTCGCTCATAAAATCATAATTTTCTCTTATTAAATATTGTGACGGGTAAACTTTGCTTATTATGTTAGTTACGTGTACTACTACAACTTCTTCCTTTCGTCTCTCTAATCTAAATCAATCTAATAATTACCTACGCTCCAAAACACCCACGCTATCCAGTGCTCAACGGTTATTTGACCGTTTGACTGACTTACTGGCCGATTTCACTCATTCATTTATATTTATGTTAAGTCGTAGGTTAGACACGTGACAAACTGATCCCGTTTAGCCGCGATAAAAATTTTTCTCGAACTGAGACCAGGAGTTTGATTTATGTTTTTCTGCCGTTTGACGAATCGTTTTGTTACTTAATTTACAACTTATAGAACTTAATTTGTTTCAAAATTTACCTCACTAGGGAAAAATTTTCTTCCGACCTTTGTACCAGGAATTATTCTTTTTTTTACAACTAATAATTTTTTTTCGAATTCATACTACCGGCATCGCACCTTTCTGGCTCAACAAAGACAGAAGTCCTAAATTCCGCCACGGCTGTAAGTCTTCGGAGACCGTGGCACACTGACGACTTCACTGAAGCTATTCGGACCGTTTATACCTTTTAATCTCCCACGAAAAGGAATCTAGTCCCCTGTATCACCGTTTACCTAGAGTAGCGAGAAACTTGATTTTTACCGCGATAGTCCCTTTGCCGTTTACCGCTCCGCCCCTAGTACATAACTTTGTTAGCGACTGACTGTTCGTCGAAAGTAAAAGCGTTATAGCCTATCAGGCAACGAGCGATCGATTGACTAAGATAGTGATACGTGGCGTGTCCGTAGAACTATCCGAGGTCGACGTTACCTCAGAGCTAACAATACAAAGTATTAAAGCACTTTCTGTTTTCAGGAGGAAGCAGCGAGGATGGTCGTGATGGTAGAGCTGCCGACCGAGAAAGACAGCAAGAAGATCCGGAATGTGCAGTACGTCGCCCACATTCGCATGACTGGAAGATTTGAGGCGGAAATCCGGCATCGGGCAGTGCCACCGGTTCCAAGGCTTCCGTAACACACAGCGTTGGCGCAGAGCCACAGCACGCTGTGTAAAGTGCGCCAGAGATCACCACTCCAGTGAATGTACAAAACCCCGTGCAGACCGGGTTAAGTGCGGGGAGCACACCGCTAGCTGCAGGGGTTGTCCGAAGTTCCCTCGACCTCCACAGCGGAAGAAGACGGATGGACAATGGAGACCGCAGAGGACAGCGCCGACTGCGGTGCCTTCTTCAACCCGGACCGACGTTTTTACGCCCGAGCGACGACAGGCAAGGTTTAAAATATTGGGCCTTCTCGGAGGTGTCAATATGGAGCAAGTCTTACCTATCATCCGCAAGGTGGTAGCAGCGCTCGCTCAGGTAAAAACTGCGAAGGACCTGCGGGAGTGATCTTCATGCACGGTTAAGAGGTGGTTGCCCTTTTCTGGTAATCATATAAAGGCCCGGAGCAAAGACTGGTGCCCTAGCTAAGTATACAATATCGATGTTTCATTTAATTCTATTATATTAACACCAACAATGTAACACATATCTAACACATGTTCCTATTTATTTCAGTTACACAGGGCATCAGCAGTATCAACCACAACCGAGCGATATCAAGACAGTCCACACAACAACTCTATCAACAGCATCATCACTGCAACGCTTTTTTTTTGGACAAACCACAAATCTCAACTCAAAGATGTCAACAAGCATAACACACAACCACGCAGCCCAACAACCACCCAATCCACACGCTGAGCAGCGCACCACCAACACTTCTCAACACATTATTGCTTATTTTATTGTAATTTGGTGTAATATAATATCTTTGTAATACGTATTGTAAATATCTATATACTGTTAATGAATTATAAAATTTTATGAAACTTTGTTGAATTGGAGATTAATAATTTATTGCCAGATCTTATTTCAAATTATATTTATCAACGGGTTTTATTTGGCTTATCCATATTAGTAGTAATACATACCTGGTTTTCTCACTACCGCATCACTTCAGTTAATTTTACACTACCTACTGATATATTCGATAGGTCCATATTGCCCTCCTAAGGAAGAAGGTCCTATCTGAAAAATTTGGAATGTTGCCATTTTCATGTTTAAGTGTACTTACTCTACCAAATATTTTATCTAGGAAGAAAGACCTAACTACAACAGAGGTCATTCAAATATCACTAGAGAGATTGTCTAATCTACATGAATCACATGATTTACAAAATACGAATGTCCTATCTCTGCTATACTAAACATGTGGGTCCTATCTGCTAGATTCTGCTCAGCTGGGACTTTTTTTCTTTGTTTCACAATGTTTTTTTTTCCTATACTAAGTAAAAATGTCCTATATGTCTTACTCTGTGCAGTAATGATTTTTCTTGCTTAGTTTTATGCTAGAGTTAATGCAGATGCCGGTAACTGATTTGTGAACACCTTCGAATTAAAAGCATAACCTAAAATTTCATGACATTTGTTAGTGGTTGTTGTTAAGTTTGTTAATGTTTGAAGTTTATTACTCTGCTTTTATAAATTCGACAGTGGTTGGAGCTTGTTTAAGTTAGAAATGTATGTGCCAACTTAAACAAAATAAGGTTATGTTATTTCCCCATTTCGGCATTAAAATGCAGGATTCCTTCACGCTTTTTGATATTGGAAATGAACTCCATTCTTAAACGACTTTTGTTAATCATCAGTAATTAATAAATAAGGGGAAATAATCCCGAAAGAGAGAAAATAATATAAAAGATTCGTTGTGGAAGGTCTTCTAGGCATTCATTCGAACCTTCGCCGCTACGCGGTTTATGTTCGAAATATGAACTCCTGTTATAATAGATGTTCTTTTGCAATTTACGTTTTGATATACTAAATCCCTACATAAAAATTGTTTGCAGAATGTCTACCAGAAGAAAAATATAATTGACCTCGCTTTAAATAAATGTAAAGGAAAAGACAAGGAGGATGACTCTGATTTTGTTATAGAAAAGGAGGAATTGAATGAGACTTTCGATTACGATGTGTACGATCCTGTATAAATAACTAAATCTGTTGAAAACAACAGTGATTTTTGTAGAAATGATAAAAACAGGCAGTTTGACAACTTAGAGCATGGATTTTTATTTTTAGTTCAACCAAAAGGAAAGACAAAAAGGACACACAGTCGGTGCAAGTAGTTCAAGAATGTTTACATTTAAATATTATCTGAAATCCCTCTCCCTCTCCCGGCCCGTTTTTCCATAAAAAATCTTTAAATTTGCAATGAAAAAATATTGCCCGTCACGTATCAAGAGAAAAACTATCCTATCTTTTAAGATTGACAAAACAATACACATTTACAATATTTTCTCCAAATATTTTCAGTCGTTTCCGAGATTAGTGTAAACGAACATCGTGACACGAGATTTATATATATATATATATATATATATATATATATATATATATATATATATATATATATATATATATATATGCAAAATCATAAAAATGCTATTGCGACTGAAGTTAGGTATAAACCTTTAACACATTACCTAAATTAAAGCTACAAAAAAGAATCCTGTCAGCAGCGCCGTGCTTTATTTGATTCTTCCTCTTCTTCTTTTATTTGATATAATAATGTTATAATCAGATAAAGGTAATGCAACTGTTATTTTAAATACGAAGGACTATAATATGAAAGTAGAATAACTGTTCAAACCAATGGCTTATTGTGAACTACTAAAAATCCTACAATTTTTTTTTTTTTTTGAAAACTGAAGAACTTATTAAATTATCATCTGTTCCTGAATAAATAAAGGACAAACTAAGTCTGAAGTTCTTTCACCAAAATTCTATAGTCTACCAAAAATCCATAAACCTGATGTTCCTTTAAGACCTGTTGTTAGTGCCATTGGTTTTCCTACATGCAATCTTGCAGAACATCTTACACCTTTATTACAATCTCATATAGGTAAAACACCCCATGATAAAAATTCTACCGACTTCATTGAAAAAATAAAAAATTTCAAAATTGAAGTTTCGATGTTTCACTTTTTACAAAAGTTCCTCCAAAAGAAATTATCGAATATATTAAATTATTACATCAGTTCTACACACATAGAGACAAAATTTACATTGATTGGGGCTTGTATCTTGATAGCTCAGACGGTTAGTGCGGTATTATAGCGAAGTACCTGTCGTAAGTTCAAATCCTACTCTGGGTAAACTTTTCATTTATGTATTTAATAAAATTAAAAATAGTTTTTTATTGAATATATTAATGATATTTTTTCCAAATTCTTTATCGCCACTGTCTTACAACGACTTATTTTCAGTGGAATGTTAAATTCCATGAACAGCTTTGGCTGTAGCAGTGGGTTCTGTTTATAGACAATAAAATAGGATTCTGTTAGAGAAAATGGAAAAACTTAAAACATTAGCGTTACAAAATCTACTTAAAAGACCTTCAATTTGTTATAGATATGTAGACGACACATTTGTTATTTGGAAAAGAAGCACAACATGAATTTTTAATTTTTATAAATGGTATCCATCTCAGCATCCAATTTACCATGGACAAGGAAACTAATGGAAGTTTACCGTTTTTTAACATACTAGTATCTACAACTAATAATTAAGTATCTTTTCAGGTTTATCAGAAGCCGACACATACTGATCTTCATAAATTATCAAACCACCACCCACGTCAAAAATTGGTGTAATTAAACCTTTGGAGAATCAAGTAAAACGTTTTTGATCCTGAATTTTTGAAATATAAATATGAATATTTAACAATATTACTACAAGCTAATGGATGTTCAATTAAAGATATTAATAATGCTATTAGGCGTACTAGGCATAACCACGAAGAAAAACTAGTGCTTAATGATGGCACTGCTTTTCTTGATTTCATAACTACTGTTACAAATAGATTGAACAAATTCAACTAATTATGGCATTAGGGCTAAATGGAAACACAATAAAAGCTAAATAGAACATTTAAGGTCGTCTTGTTCTTGTGAAAAATTGTACATTGGAACCACAAGACGTAGCTTTAATACATGATATAAAGAAAATATGAGATTTTATTGATTTGGCTAACCAGAGACATCTGCGGTAACTGATCATGCTTTAAATAATTTAAATCTTGGCACTCAATTTGAAAACAAACTCATTAGTATATTCGTTTACAACGTGAAGCCATTGCGATATATAAACACTCTAATAAACTTAATAGGCAAGAAGAAAATCTCCGTTTAAATAGGTTTTTGCATCTTATAATTTAAAAAAGATTCAATGGTAAGTTTTAATTGTAATTTAACTTTTGCTATGTCTGGATTATTTGCTGTTCTTTGTTAGACCTTGAAGTAAATGCTTTACCAATTTACGAAGTTACCACAGCATTATAATAATTTAGCATATGTAGTTGGAATTAAAATCAAAAATCATATTAACGTACTACATTGTGTTTTCGCTGTAAAATAACAATTACAGTTATTATCAAAAAGCATTTGTTTGCTAGATTTGATTAGATCTTTAAGTGGCATGTTAAGTTTCTGTTTGTGAATGCTTTTATCAATTTCAAATTAGAGGTTTCCACAAATTTACAAATACATGATAATTTGAGCAATCTTAGTCAAATTTGCTCTTTGATTATGCCATTTTTCGCTGTTAGACTTCGACCGTTAGATGGTGTTCTGATTTGTCATCTTAAAGGCAGTTTAATAATATTTAATTTATTGAGGATCTAGTTACTTTTTACTAAAATTAGATTAGATTAGGATTGGTGTTTTACGATCTTATGCATTAGATTGGTTGAAAAAAAAAGGATATTGACTTGGTACTACTTGAATATCTGGATTGTTTGCAAAACTGTATAAAATAAAACTAATTCCTCCAGAGGTTGTGTCATGACCCTATAAAAATTGGGAAATAAACAAATTTGTTTTGTTTGGATTATTTTTAAACACCTCGAAAATAAATGTGTCAACTTCATCTCTTATATCTTCATCAGAAATTGGATTAGCATCTGCTTTGAATTGCAGCATGGTGTCTAAAAATGTTAATCTTTTTTTTATTCCTAAACCACATTTAATAAAACCAACTCAAATGGTTAATTATCTATCACGTAGTGTTTGTTTTCTAAGATTTAAATTGATATCTGAGACTGGGTGTCGCAAGTACTAAACCCTTAATATTTCAATCACAAAATAGGAAACACCCACCTGTTTTGTACGGTAATAATCTCACATTACTTTGGATACGCGGGTGACTTGAATAATCGACATTTATTATTTTGGATTAGGGTTGCAGGGAAAGTGTTGTTTGCATTTCTTAAAAGTGTCAGTTATTCTCTCATTGCGTCTTTATGCAACCTTCTGAAGTCAACCTGACATCTTTGTTAAAAATAGTCATTCTCATACGGTATAGGAAGATTGCTTCACGCACTTAATGCAAACACAACTGTTATAGTTCCTTATAAACAAATTATTATGCAAAGTCACTTTGAAACTAATTGAATTATATAAAGAAGATAAGATATGATATAAATTCAAGTAATTCAGTTGATAAGCTCTTTCTAAAGTAAATCGAACAGTAATACCAAATTTTCATATTATAAATATTCCATTTATCTTTACTTTAAAACATATTAAAGATAAAGTTTTGCATATCATTGTGAACATAAGTTTATAAAATACACATCTTTTTGGAGATAAGTCATACTTACTGGTCTTCTTTATACATAAACCCAAAAATAATGATAGTGTTAGAAATATTAGTGGTTACTCCAATTTTGGTGTTATTATCGTTATGGTTTTATTTTTATTTCGAAACAGAAAAGCATACTAAAGGAATTCCTGGACCAAGGCCGTTGCCCATCATCGGAAATCTACATCAAATTGGATCGATTACAGGTAACAAATGCAAAAGTAAAGGATACCCTACAACTAAAATTATACTCACAGAAGCAATGCATACACTTTCCGAATTCCAAAAGAAGTACGGAAAAGTGTTTAAAGTACGTATGTCATTTGATAGAGTAACTATAGTGGTAACAGATGAACAATTAATCGAAGAAATCTTAAGGTCCTCCCAAATATTAGAGAAGGCAGAAGTTTATAAGTTTTTGCATAAATGGCTAGGAACGGGATTACTTACGAGCACTGGTCAGCATTATTTATTAAGAATTAATACTTTCATAATAAGATAATAATACAATAACCTTCAAATTTATTATTTAGATGAAAAATGGAAGAAACACAGGAAAATGCTAACTCCAGCCTTTCATTTCAAAATTTTAGAGCAATTTATTGATGTTTTTAACAAATTTGGCCAACTTTTATTAAATAAATTGGAAGCGGAAGTGGATAAACCATCTGTGGACATTTATTTTTACATAACATTATGCACTTTGGATATTATTTGCGGTAATTACTTAATGCACAATTCAATTGAGGTAATTTTAACCTTTAGCTTCTTCAATGGGTACAAATGTAAACGCCCAAAAAAATTCATATTCTAAATATGTAACTACCGTAAAAGAAATTTGTGATATTGTATCAAATCGAACGGGATCGTTGATAAAATCGAATAATTTCACTTATTCATTTACCAATGATTACAAAAAGGAAAATAACGCAGTAGAATACTTGCATAATTTTACGAACTCAGTAATAGCATCCAGAAGAGAAGAACTTACGAAAAATAATGCCAGTGAGGAGGATGATGAAGGTTTAGGAATAAAAAAAAGATTAACATTTTTAGACACCATGCTACAATTCAAAGCAGATGGTAATCCAATTTCAGATGAAGATATAAGACAGGAAGTTGACACATTTATGTTCGAGGTATTTAAAAATAATCCAAACAAATTTGTTTATTTCCCAATTTTTATAGGGTCATGACACAACCTCTGCAGGAATTAGTTTCATTTTATACAGTCTTGCAAACAATCCAGATATTCAAGTAAGTATCAAGTCAATCTTCGTATTAACAACCAATCTAATGCATAAGATCGTAAAACACTAATTCTAATCTAATCTAATTTTAACCAGATCCTCAATAAATTAAATATTATTAAACGGC
Source organism: Vesta saturnalis (assembly GCA_036346205.1). NCBI lineage: Eukaryota > Metazoa > Arthropoda > Insecta > Coleoptera > Lampyridae > Vesta > Vesta saturnalis. Next base: position 2,410,458 of record JARFJB010000576.1, on the reverse strand, counting down.
CTTGAAGATGACAAATCAGAACACCATCTAACGGTCGAAGTCTAACAGCGAAAAATGGCATAATCAAAGAGCAAATTTGACTAAGATTGCTCAAATTATAATGTATGTGTAAATTTGTGGAAACCTCTAATTTGAAATTGATAAAAGCATTCACAGAAACTTAACATGCCACTTAAAGATCTAATCAGATCTAGCAAACAAATGCTTTTTTGATAATAACTGTAATTGTTATTTTACAACGAAAACACAGTGTAGTACGTTAATATGATTTTTGATTTTAATTCGAACTACATATGCTAAATTATTATAATGCTGTGGTAACTTCGTAAATTGGTAAAGCATTTACTTCAAGATCTAACAAAGAACAGCAAATAACCTAGACATAACAAAAGTTAAATTAGAATTAATACTTACCATTGAATCTTTTTTACATTATAAGATGCAAAAACCTATTTAAACGGAGATTTTCAAGAAGAAAATCTCCGCTTAAATAGGTTTAATAGGCAAGAGCCTATTCAGTTTATTAGAGTGTTTATATGTCGCAATGGCCTCACTTTGTAAACGAACATACTAATGTGTTCGTTTTCAAATTGAATGCCAAGATTTAAATTATTTAAAGCATGATCCGTTACCGCAGATGCCTCTGGTTTGCGAAATCAACAAAATCTCATATTTTCTTTATATCATGTATTAAAGCTACGTTTTGTGGTTCTAATGCACACTTTTTCACAAGAACAATATTCCCGATACACTTCGTAAGATTATAATGTGTTTAAATCCTATTTAGACGACCTTAAATGTTCTATTTAGCTTTTATTGTAGGTTTAGATACAGCCCTAATGCCATGATTAATTGAATTTTTTCAATCTATCTGTAACAGTAGTTATGAAAGCAAGAAAAGCAGTGCCATCATTAAGCACTAGTTTTTCTTCGTGTTTATGCCTAGTAGGTCTAATAGCATTATTATTATCTTTAATTGAACATCCATTAGCTTGTAGTACATTGATAAACATTCATATTCAAATTTCAAAAATTCAGGATCAAAAACGTTTTGCTTGATTCACCAAAGGTTTAATTACACCAATTTTTGACGTGGGTGGTGGTTTGATAATTTATGAAGATCAGTGTGTGTCGGCTTCTGGTACACCTGAAAAGATACTTAATTACTAGTTGTAGATACTAGTACGTTAAAAAACGGTAAACTTCCATTAGTTTCCTTGTCCATAGTAAATTGGATGCTGAGATGGATACCATTTACAAAAATTAAAAATTCATGTTGTGCTTCTTTTTCATGTCTCCAAATAACAAATGTGCCATCTACATATCTATACCAAATTGAAGGTCTTTTAAGTAGATTTTGTAACGCTAATGTTTTAAGTTTTTCTATTTTCTCTAACAGAATCCTATTTTATTGTCTATAAACAGAACCCACTGCTACAGCCAAAGCTGTTCATCGAATTTAACATTCCACTGAAAATAAGTCGTTGTAAGACAGTGGTAAAAAATAATTTGGAAAAAATATCATCAATATATTCAATAAAAAAATATTATTAATTTTATTAAATACATAAATGAAAAGTTTACCCCAAGTAGGATTTGAACCTACGACATGTACTTTGCTATAATACCGTACTAACCGACTGAGCTATCAAGATACAAGCCCCAATCAATGTAAATGTTGTCTCTATGTGTGTAGAACTGACGTAATAATTTAATATACTCAATAGTTTCTTTTGGAGGAACTTTTGTAAAAAGTAAAACATCAAAAACTTCAATTTTTTTGAAATTTTTTTAGTTTTTCAATGAAGTCGGTAGAATTTTTAATATAATGGAGTGTTTTACCTATATGAGATTGTAATAAAAGTGTAAGATGTTCTGCAAGATTGCATGTAGGAAAACCAATGGCACTAACAATAGGTCTTAAAAGAACATTAGGTTTATGGATTTTTGGTAGACTATAGAGTTTTGGTGAAAGAACTTCAGAGTTAGTTTGTCTTTTATTTTTTCAAGAATAGATGATAATTTAATAAGTTCTTTAGTTTTCAAAAAAAAATTTGTAGGATTTTTGGTAGTTCACAATAAGCCATTGGTTTAAACAGTTGTTCTACTTTAATGTTATAGTCCTTCGCATTTAAAATAACAGTTACATTGCCTTTATCTGATTATAACATTATTATATCAAATAAAAGAAGAAGAAGAATCAAATAAAGCACGGCGCTGCTGACAGGATAGTTTGCTTTTTGTATGTTTGGTTTAGGTAATATGTTAAAGGTTTATACCTAACTTCAGTCGCAGCATCAAAAGTTAACGGTTTAATAGAATTGTATTAAATCTCCATCCACGTCAAAAAATTGGTGAAATTAAATCTTTAGTGGATCTAGCAAAAGGATTTATGATCCTAAATATTTGGAAGATGAATGAAAATACTTAACAACATCACTGCAGCTAATAGATATTCACTTAAAGATATTAATAATATTATTACTCCTTGCAAAAATCAATGTTCAAATCGATATTACATAACCTACAATTTGCTGGATTTACTGTATTCAAATTACGCTAAAAAATGTTTGAAATTAAACTAGTAGTACCACGAATGGGACCTTTACAGTATATCTTCCGGTTTTAAAACAGCATTCTTAAAGTTAACAGTTTGGGGAACCAAAATAATCCAATATTACTAAGAGAATTGTTGGTTGCTCTTATTTTTTTGTCTCCCGGTTCAAGCTTTACCGAGCCTCTCTTATTGAACAATAATTTATTGTTTTTAACCTTGTGGCGCTCAATCCTTGTCACATCACTTTTACTATAATTTGTTTTCTTTTCTCACTAACCTAATTATATCTACTATTTATCTACGCTTCAAAACTACCCACGCCAACAAAGTGCTCTACTGCTAATTTAGAATTTGACTGTGTTCTCAGGCGGGATACTTTCTCCTTTTACGTCAAGTGGTAGGTTAGACATGTAGCAAGCTGCTAAACGTAACTACAAAGAAAAAAAGTTATGAATGATGGAACCGCTTTTCTTCCTTTTATAACGAATCTTACAGATATAATCGAAAAAATTGTAATTAATCACGGTATTAGGACTGTTTTTAAACGTACAAGGAAAATTAAATGACGCTAAAGTCACCCACAGGTATTTTTATAACCAAATTGTTATCCCTTCCAGAATCCTTGGGATTGGCTGATATTTCAGTACGAGATTGTGGGCTATTTGCCCTACTCGCCTGGGGTACTTTGAAAATTTGATATTTGTTTTGAGGCGCCAGGTAGGGGACTAACAACCCCCTCAAGGTTATTACGATAGATGGAGGAAAATTTAGCAATCTCTGACTCACAGATGATTTAGTGTTGATTGCGGATGCTAAAGGTGAAGTACGAGATATGTTAAAACTGCAGAACGCAATTGAGGTGGTTGGTCTGAACATAAACTATGCCAAAACTAAGTCAATGACAAACTTAGTACCAACGGGAAATATATGAATAGAAGGAGCGCAAGTAAAATTTGTAGAGAAGTGTAAGTATCTAAAACACGAATTAAAAATCAGCAGGGTCAGCCAAACTTGTGGACTTCTAAGGCGCATAAATCTTGGATGGGCAGCATACAGTGAATTGAGAACAAAATCCCCATAAGTATAAAAAGGAACACTTTTAACACGTCTGTCTTATCGGTTCGCACATATGGGGCAGAAACCATAACTCTCATAACTGAGCCTTCGGCTAGGAAATTGAGTGTCACACAATGAAAAATGGAAAGATCGATGACGGGGATTCACGCAGGACAGAGTAAGATATGAGGATATTCGTAAGAGAACAAAGGTAGAAGACATAATTTAAAGGATCTCAAACTCGAAATGCATATGTACTGGTCATTTATCACGGCAAACGGATCAAATATGGACGAAAAAACTTCTGGAATGGAGAAAAACGAAATCCTGGAAGACCACCTTCTAGATGTACACATGACTTAAAAATAATCAACAGCAACTAGATTGCAACGGCAAAGGATCGTGAAAGTTGAAATAAACTTACGGAGGCCTATATCCTACGGCGGATGCAAATGGCTGGAAAATGATGATGACAAGAGTTTCAAACCCATTATCATGTTCCGAGTGTGTAAATTATCTTGTTCTGGTAAAAAAAGTACACAATAAGACCTCAAAACTTAGCTTTGATACATGACGTAAATAACATATGAGATTTTGTAGATTAAGTCAACCAGAGAAATCTACGGTAGCTGAGCATGCCTTAAATAACTTAAATCATGACGCTGAATTTGACAATATGGAAATATTGTCAAGACTAATTAATTATTATGTTCGTTTACAACCGTGAGGCTATTGAGATATTTAAACATCCTGATAACTTCAATACTCAAGAACACAATTCTCGTTTAAATAATTTTTGGCGTCTTATAATTAAGAAAAGACGCAATGGTATGTCTTAGTTTTAATTTTTGTTTCTGGTGTGTCTAGGTTTCTTGCTGTGTTTCTTCTAGAGGTTGAAGTAAATGCTTCACCAATTATATTTTAAGTTATTACCACACTATAATAATTTAGCATATGTAGTTGAAATTAAAATTGAAATTAGAATTAAAAGTCATATTAATCGTACTACATATCATTTTCGCTGTAAAATAACCCACATTTATTAACAAAGCTATTTATTTGTTAGATTTGACTGGATTTTTAATTGATGTCAAGTTTTTATTAGTGAGTACTTTTATCAATTGCAAATTAAAAATTTTTTCTAACTTTACACTTAATACATAATTTGAGTAAACTTTGTTAAATTTACTCTTTGATTATGACATTTTTTACTGTTAACCTTCATCCGTTAGAGGGTGTTCTGATTGGTCACCTTCAAGACAGTTTAATAATACTTAATTTATTAAGCATCTAGTTATTCTTTACCAAAATTAGATTCCATAGTTGTCTTTATACGTTTATCAAATATATTAGTAGCAGGCTTCTGTTTACCTTTTCATACTTCATAAATTGGTACTAACATCAAGCATTTATTAATATATTACCACTACTGCGCACGATAGATTTATATAAAACATAAATATAGAAGGACCCAAAAGCTAAGTGTCTTAATTAAGACAATTGTTAAGGGAATCTTTACACTTAATGCACTCATAAGTTACATAATATATGTTGTAGAAATACTTATCAGTTAAGATTATTAGATTGAATGAGAACTAATGTTTAGTAACACCCCTATTGAGACAATACTGTTTAAATGCTACTGTATTTAGGTACTGTATTTTAAGGAATGTGAATTTAAAATAGTTATAATATTGTATAAAAGTGTAGAAAAGGATATGTATGTATACCTTCTGCTTATATTAATGTTCTAATATTGCACAATGGGAAAATTTGGTCTATTCTCAAGGAAAAGTGGTGTTAAATTTACTAAGTTTTGCATAACGGAAGTTTGCACATATATGAGACTTTCATATAAAGATCTAGATCTGGACAGTATGTGGAATGGATTTGAATGTGAAATTGGGTCGTTGCGAAGAATTGTTAGGATTTTGGTAAAAATTTAAAGATGGCAGCGATTTTCTAGTTTCGATTGCATTGAATCTGTGCGCGGCAAATACGCATGATGGATAACATCTCTGTGATAGTCTGTGGTGGTTTGAACAAGACAAATATGATGACCTTTTTCAAAACGGATGACCGCCGGAATAACAGGGAATAGTGACAGTGTAGAACACGGGACGAGACACTCGGGCTTAGAGTTATACTTAACAGAGCTGTAGCGAGCGTGTATTTTGTAACGATTTTTAGTGGCTTTTATTTGTCAATAATTGGCGTCGTAGTGCATATTACTTTACTGCAAAAATCCATTCTGACGATAAAGTATTTAAACATTTACAAAAGAAACGATTAATTGTGAATTGTGAAAGTGTCTAAACTGATTTGTAATACGGCAATCGTTGAGTTCATGTGTATTTTGGATAAGGAACCCGCGTGATCTAAAAAAGGAACTTGAAGTGATTGTTTATGTAGCTAAATACAGGTGTGTTAAGCTTATGAATTAAATTAAACGGTATTGGAAGTGCATATCACTAATTTAAATATATGTGCTATTGTTAATAGCGCTAAATTGATCGTTTATAGACAATTAAGAATTTAGTCATCAATTGTAGTTAAAATATTCTGTGACAAACATTTTTTTTAAAAGCATTTAGTAAATCAAATCTCCCAATTTTTATACCCATTTATAGACGTGAACGAAAATGTACACTTAAGTGACCGAGTAGTGCGACGGCCAATGTACATAAATATAAGGATTAATAAGAACAAGTCAACCCCAGTAGATACGATATTATACCTGATAAGGGACTACGGAATTTATATATGTAAGAATACTTTTAGATCTTTGAATAGTGGAAATTTTTGCTTATCTTTAGATATGTCATTGTTTATATTGTAAATTTCATTTTAGACATTAGGGATAATCAATCTCCATTGCCACTTATTATATGTTTATATTATAATATTTAGGGACTTTAATCTATAAGAATATTTTTTTTGTATGTGTTGCTTTTCAGAAGCTATATATGTAAATATTCTTGCAAAATTGGTCAATGAAGTTCGATTAGTTAACTTTTATTTTGTTTAAATTGCAATTTCTTACAGTCTAAAGTTTTAAAACCGAATCAATAGTAAGAGATTTCATTGTTTTCTTTGTGTGAAGCTAGATAAAGGATTATACCGTTTAGAAATAACCAACCTTTTGTAATTTTGGCTATATGATTAATCTGAAAATTGTTAATTTTGAGTCAGATCGATTACGAAATTTAATTACCTTGCAATCAATAAAGCATTGAATACATAATACTAATTATGATTTCTTTATTAAGCAGAAATTTCAGATTCGAATTACAGCGATTTATTCTTGCTTTTGAATGTTTAAATACAGTTTAATGATAAGAATTCGCATGGTAGGTATTTGACAGAAAAAATATGATTTGTAAACGACGCACTGATCGTTATGTTTTTGAATTTTTAAGGTACGGATTACTGTTTTGTGTTTAAAAATTTAAAAAGCGGATTACTATTTTTCCAAATTTGGTGATATTTATTTATTTTATAACTTTTATGGCAGTTATAAACATTAATCTGTGGGTATACGAGGATAAATTAGAAAATTTAATTGACGCGTGTTAAGATTACTGAGTCCAAATGTAACGCACACTTTCAAAGTGAAAGGGTGTTATACGATTTGAATGTTTGACTTTATCGAATAGGCTACAATTCCATCTTCCACAGTCAGGTAGAATTAAGTTAACACCTCGCCTAGGACTTCATTTTAGAGAAATTTACGATTATGGTGGCGCCTACAGATAATATTTCCCGGTAAGTGTGTGAAAGTAAATTTCTACCAGTTTACGTCCCAATCCAAACCCGCCCATTTCTACTACAGTTACCTTGGAAACCCGCTTACCTTGCTAAGCCTGCATGGCGCCTAGTACAGTTTGATCGTGCACCAGTAGGTAATACCATAATAATCATCTACTACTTGAAATATGGTTAATAATTTGTGTTAATATTATCAGAACTATACAATTAGGAAATTGGTCAATTAAAAAAGTAAATATGTGTTTTGATTTAATACTTTGTGTATAAAATACTATTATACCACAAATAGAGAATTTGTAGAAAAAGGTTGTTGAAGAACTTGATACCATATTTATTGATAAAGACAAAGATGCAACGTATCAAGACTTGCAAGAAATGAAATATTTAGAAATGGTCATAAAAGAGTCTTTACGTTTATATCCTCCAGTGCCAATATTTGGGCGGAATTTAACAGAAGATACTAAATTTGGTAAATGTTAAGTAGCCACTAATGAAAAGTACAAATTTTTTTTCTAGAAAATTATTACTTTCCAAAGGGGACCGAACTATTCATTCTTTCGTATAGACTACATCGAGATCCCGATCTTTTTCCCAATCCAGAAAAGTTTGATCCTGAAAGGTTTTCACCGGAAAATCAACGCGACAGACCAACATATTCATATGTGCCGTTTAGCGCTGGGCCAAGAAATTGCATAGGTAAAACAAAGTTCTGTTTGAATATACATACATACAGTGTAATAAATGTTTGTAGGTCAAAAATTCGCAATGTTGGAACTGAAATCAGTTGTTTCAAGCATCTTAAGAAAATTTGAGCTTCTACCTGCCACGCCAGCATGTGTTCCAAAATTAGAAGGTTCAGTTGTGTTGAAGTCGCAAAATGGTGTTTGTATGAGGCTTAAAAAACGCAGTATGCAAGTTTAAAAGTGGCTTAAATGTGAAATATTTGTTTTATTCGCGAGTTCCACCGACCCAAATATGAAAATATCATGACACGATCTGCAATTAGCTATCTCAGTTAATCCAGTGATCTGAACAAATTTTTTCAAAGTTTAAAAAGTGGTCTCTCTAAAACGATTTTCACTTTTATGGTCCAGTCAATCTATACATCCATTGATGCAAAAGGTCGGGTAGTTCTAATTTTTTGGTATGTTGTATGTAAAGGGTCACTGTTAAATGCGCCAAGTTTTCGACCTCGCTAGTGTTCCGCGGGCGCCACAGACGCCGAAAAATGGCAAAAATTTTGACCCTTTTCTGGTTTTCTCGAATTTTTAGCATGAAGGAGTTGTTTAACAAAAAACACTTTTCATTACTTTTTTAAAGTATAGTATGTTTGCCATAATTTATAAAAAAATCATCTTCCTGAGAATAATAGTTTTTGAGTTGCAGCCATTTAAATTTTTAGCTAATTTTCAAAAGTTTCAAAAATTGTTAGTTTTTCACGCAGGTTTTCTGCATCATCATCATCATCATCCAGTTCGCATAGTGGTTCCATTTCGGTAGAAATAAAATGTACTTCTATTTCCTGTACATTGTCACAGGACTCACCGCAGCAAAATGAACATATTGCTGAAAATTTCAATCCTGCTTTTCGGCATCCACACGAAGTACTACAACCTTTTTTATAGGAACACGAAATGAATTTCAGGAGAGCTTGTGGAGCTGGGTCCTTTTCCATTTTCTTTGGGCTCAGGCCACGAGCTGACTGTACCCATCCCCATTCCGTAGGATTTTTCTCTACTCCCAACCATTTCTGCACCTGAACAAAAAGCCAATGTATGAAACACAAATCGAACATTAAACAAGTAATGTACATTACCTGGTGGTAAGTCCTCAGAGAGTGTAATCGTGCAGCATCCTGGGTAGGTGGAAGTCTGGCAAGATGGAGGGTCGATTTTGCAGATCTGACAAATAATTTATACCGCAGGTCATTGAGGTGTTCTTTGACTTGACCTCCATATGTTGCTACCAATAATTGCTCTCCCACTGCAGCAACTTGCATAGGTGTGGCATTAGAATTAAGAAATGTTGTGGCCGCTTTTTGCAGCTGTGATTGTTTTTGAACGAGTTACAAGATTTTATTTTTTCCATGCCCATACAGTCAGGATGTAGTGTCGCATCCTGTGAAAGCATGAACAACAAGAATCAAGTAAGACAGTGAAGGCACGTTCAATGAGGTTGATGAATAGAAAACATCTTGTGTTTTGTCTCTTCCACATTTTTTAAAATATATGTTTGTTTCACATTTCACCAATCCTGTGAGAAGCACCAAGAGGTCTATATCTTCGCCCACAATAATCACTGCATCGTACTGGGGGCATTTGGAAATAGCAGAGGTGACAATCAAGACGTCTGCATCCTCTGGTGCTTGTACTGGAATACCAACACTTTCCATGTGTGTTTTTAGCATGTTGATCAACCGAGCTTTGTTGCTTTCATTTCCAAAAAATTTTTGTTGAGGTACTGTAGCAACCATTGATTCTTCAAACATTAAATCAGGGGAAGAATGAGCCTTAACTCTACGACCACGTTCACTACTCTTTTTACTTTTTGACCTGCCTCTGATGGATACCCATCAAAAACTACCATAACCTTTGAGCCATAGTGAGACTTTAAATATTTTATGTAAGTTGCTATTATAGTTTTGAAAGTAGCATTGCTGGGCCAAACCACTTTGTAGAGTAAGTGCCCACCATCAACTACCAAAAAGTGATGTTTTCCTTGTATTTCATCCTTCTTAATTGGTGTAAAAGCTGTGTATAGAGACAGACGATTTAGTGCCTTTACGCATACCTTCATCAGTAAATAAGGACATCGGGTATGGTGACATTTCATAGGAAAAAAATTCCTTTATGTCATCATCGGTCTGTTTCACCAAGCACATTCTATGAAATAGCGTGAGAGGATCAATGGTCACCCTTTTTTCGCCAACATTCACATAATTTACAACACTTCCAAGCGTCACAACTTTGTCTTTTCGCTTGAATTTCACTTCTGAAAAATTAGTATTGACGATTGTGAGCATCAGCTTTATACCAATCTCCTCAGACATATGGCAGTTCACATTTTCGGGTGCAATCACTCCACTGTTAATCGAAATTAGACAATTTGTGTTAGGAAATGGAGGATGTTGAGAAAACCATTGTCTCAGTTTTTCAGTGTCAGCTTCATCTCGAATAATACGAGAAGGCCGGGTATCAACATGTTGCTCAGAGGTTGCTGATTCAGTGCCACAGTTTCTACCTCGCTGCAGATGTTCAGAAAATACACCATTCCTAGTGTCCAACGAAGGAGGACAGTGTCAGTAATTCCACGTCCTCTGGTTAGGACGCCTGAGGATTTCATCGTCTTCATGAGCGTCTGCGCAATGGTAATATCTGACCAAATACCAGACCAGAATTTTCTTGTCCGCCGGATCGTAAAATATCCTTCACTTGTGAACTTATTATATTCCACAGGATCCATTCTGTCTTTCAAGGTCAACATGTCTTGAAGGTATAACTGTGCACACTTAGCATAGAAAATGTGGCCTGACGCATGAAAGAATGGCAGCATTTTTTGAATCGTTGTCAGATAAAAAACCCAGTTGCCTGACCTTCGTGCTTCGATAAATTGTTTGATTAATGTTACCATACGAAAGTATTGTACCCACAACTTGGCCGTGGGGCCATTGCTTTCCATTTTGGAGAGAGCCTTTCGAAATTTTGTTGCAACGTTCTGAAAATTGTCGTTCTCTTGGGACGTCAAAATCACGCATCTGTGATCAGTTAGTAGCCTCATCTAAGAGATGCCTCTCTTCCATGTTGAAAGTTATCGTTTCCAGAATTCCAGTAGCCAATGCTAAATGAGTTAAAATATGAGCCCGCACTGCTCGTCCATATGCATGCCCGGACATGATCTTTCCACACTATTCTCCGCGTAAATAGTCGAAAAACGTACCTTTGAACCACTGCCATTCATAATCACACCAATAGATCCCATAAAAGAAATCAATAAGTGAAAACCTCCCACCCTCATTTCAACATTCTCTAAATCTAGGCGATTTACAACTATTTCCTTACCTTTCAAGTACAAAGGCTGATCACAAGTTACAAAACAAGTTTTTTGATTACACTTTTTCCTGGCAAATAGAAGAGCTGTTAAGATTGTGTCTGGATTAGGTGGGGGGAAGTTTATAAATGGAAGGCATACAACTTTAGATTGTTCATAACTTTTATCCTTCATCGCCTCTTCCATAAAACCATTCCAACCTGCAACATTTTTTTTCTTCAAGCATTTTCCATACAGCCAAATAATATCAGTAGCCGAAGGGACTATTTCATCATCGTGAAGTAGGTGGATAGTGTTTAAATCTGCAACTGTAATGGACGCCAATCCTTTTGAGAAAGTTTTATCAAAAGTTTGAAGCTCTATAGGCGCAATAGCCTCCACAATACCAGAGGCAGTGTATTTCTTTACTTTGGTAATATTATTGTCTGGTTTCATTGAAGCGCGAGGAGTTATATCCATGACACCTCCCAAAGCGTGAAAAGTGCCTGAACCGTCCAATGTATGGACATTAAAATCGGCGTTGTCAAATACGAACTGCACAAAACCACCGTCATCGATCTCTAGCTTGTCAGGGCGTAAAATTGCCGATGTTGTTAGGGACAAGGTGTCATTGTAACTAGATGAGAAGCCTAGAGATGACAGCAGTTCAATGAGGTGCTTTGATCCAAATTTGTGGTACAAATACACACCAACTCCAAGTAAAAGTGAGGATAAAAACGAACGAGGTCGAACTGCAGCTATTAGGGCATGCGACATTGCGATACATTTCTTTTTCCACTTATCCAGGCTGCTACGCTTACCTTTGAGGATAAGAATTTCAAAAAATTTTAACACTGATTTGGGGATTACTGAATCTACATTTTCCAAGAAATTATCAGAAGGTGTATATTCATTTGTTTCATACGGTTGTGCACGAATGTTTCCAAACATGAGTTCAGCACCAGCTTCTATTACCCTCATTTTTTCTTCTTCAGGGTCCAATTTGTTACTCTCATAACAAGCAGAAATTAGTATTTTGTGCCTAACATTTTTGAAACATACAATACTACTTTTGGTCGCTCTTTCAGCAATGACAATATCTTCCTGGTATTTCTTAAACAGATGACTTTTAATGGTCCGAGTGTCAGGACGGTAATCCCAGGAATTTGACTTATCAGCTCTTCAAATGAAAACTGGCATTCTTCAGAGTTTTCCTGAAGGAATGAATATATATGTTCCATTGCCCGTTCCACATTGGAAGCTGGTCGGTATCCTCTTTTATGTCCAGTGGATGGCGCTGGGTACACTTTTCTTTGGCAAAACAAGTGGTACCTTGCATCAGGTGCAACTAAATCAATTTCTTGTTCTCCAATCCGTTGTTTGATTTTCATTGCCCATTCATCACCTCGTTGATCGGCGGCTTTCAATATTTGATTTTTCATTGAATTTATTTCCACAGTTATCACATTATTCCTTTTCGACAGCTTCTCCTTCTTCTGGGCTTTAAGGAATGTGTTAGTTATCTCTTCTCCGCAAAGGAAACAACAGTGTTGAAAATCAAAAGTTTCGGTAGAAGATCTTGTTAATTTCGCAGGTGCAGTGCCCAAATTTTTGTGACGAAGATACGCTATCAATTTCGGGTTGTTATGCCTCTTTTGGCAATCACTGTGCACGGACACTTGTTTCACGCATTTTAAAAAATTATGATCCTTAATTTCCCTAGCAACACTGGACTTCAAAAGAGTTTCTATTCCTTTTTCTTTTATCAACACGACATCCCCCTCCTTTATACTAGCTTTACAAATAAAGCACAAGTCTGATAAAGTTGAGGGACCACCGGTAATCGACGAACAAGACATGCTACAGCCACTTATAATACACTATTGTTACACCATGTAATGCCTTTAAATTATACAATATTACTATATTAATAAAAAAGTAAAATACGATGCGGCGAAACTGCACTCATAAAAACTTCGCGCAATAAATAAATACAAAGGACAGCAAACAACTAATTATGAAAACTATTGACAACTGACTCAACACTCTTCTCACAACTGATTTTGTATTCTGTGGAGGGGAGTTCGGCACCAACCGCCCCTTCCTCCGAACCAGTCTCCAACCGACCTTCATTTGAATACGTGGCATATTCTTTCCCACGTTTTATAATATTATGTTGCACTGTCAATATACCAATCGTCTTATAATGTAGATACATTACCTAATTTAAACAAACAGGTTTTCAGCCGTCTTGTTTTAGAAGCTAATGATTGAAACCCCATTTTAGTCACAGATTAAAGCACAATTTTTTAATTTTGAAGTAAATGTTAATCAATTTTGCTGAAAAACCAGTGAAAAATCAGAAATACTAACTGAAAACTAACAATCCTTGAAAATATTGAAAATTCGTTTAAAATTTGAATGGCTGTATCTCAAAAAGTATTATTCTCAGGAAGATGAATTTTTTTTTAAATTATGGAAAATATACTATACTTTAAGAAAGTACTGAACAACTTTTTTGTTAAACCGCTCTTTCACGCTCAAAATTCGAGAAAACCAGAAAAGGGTCACAAATTTTGCCATTTTTCGGCGCCTGTGGCGCCCGCGGAACACTAGCGAGGTCGAAAACTTGGGGCATTTAACAGTGACCCTTTGCATACAACATACCAAAAAATTAGAACTATCCGACCTTTTGTATCTATGTCCACCTTTTCAGTCACGGATTGACTGGACTATATTAGTCAACGTGTTTAATAAAAAGTGTATACTCATTAAATTGGCTTTAATCGCTAAGAATGCCCAATACAAACCTATCCCAATAGAATTTGAATGAACACCATAAAAAGTATAATTATTATTACTTATACCACTATACCAATGTGAAATCAATCCTTTACAAATACAAAAAAGATTGAGTCAACCTAAAAACTTTCCCACTTTAAATAAGAAAACGGTATCGTACATTATTTAGAAACTGAAAAACGAAATAAGAAATCACTCATACCACAGAATAAGGGATACTTAATCTATATTTATGAATTTATAACATTTAAATTATAACATATAGGTAGTGATAAGGGGTAGGTTCTGGATCAGTCCAAGGTCACCCGGCCTCTGGTGTTGAGAAATGAAAGTTCTTGGAGCTGCTCAAAATGTCAAGGTAAAATCTAATAATGGAAATTTCATGCCATCAGCATCATATTACAATTCTTATCAATCTAGAAATATATTTTTCAAGGTCAAAATGCATTGACTTGCAGGGTGGTGAAAGCTAAAAATAGAAATTTCAAGGTCATCATCATATTACAGCTCTTAGATATCTAAAAATAGAGTTTTCAAGGTCAAAGATTATAAACCTGTAGGGACATATTACATTTCTTGGAAATATAAAAATAGAATCGGTTCATGGAAGCAATAAGAATGACAGGTTTTTGTCTATGCCTAAAAGTATTCCAAGGTCAAACAGTACTTATGTTGACTAATTCAGTCAAGGTCAAATAGTAATTCTTAGAAATCTAAAAATAGAGTGCTCAATCTTGACCTTCAGGGGTATCATATTACAATTATTAAAAATCTAAAATAGAACCAGTTCGTGTAAACATGAAGAATGATACGTTGTTTTCTATGCTAAAGGTAGGTCAAGGTTGAATGGTTCATGTATTGGCTAAATTGAGTCAAGCTCTTCAAGGTCAAATTTCCTTGGAAATAGCAAATAAGCGTTCCTATTGCTCAATTCTAACAATAGAATCAGTTCGTGGAAGTAAAGAAAAATGATTGGATTGTCGTCTATGCTAAAACGTATAGCAAGGTTAGATGGTTCTTGTAATACTAAAAAGATTATGATTACAGTACGTGGGTTTTTATTTTCATACTACTACTGTCCTAACCATCAGGACTTGTCTCAGGATGAGGTAATTTCCCCGAGAACCGTATCCGTTTCCCAAAGACAGATAGCCGTTTCACAAAACAGATAGCGGTTTCCCAAAAACAAGGATCTGTTTGCCAACACAGGTAGCCGTTTCCCAGAAGCGGTAGTCGTTTCCCCACAGAAAACAAGTCAAATAGCTCAATCACCGTAGCTGAGGCTAAATTAAACCAAGCTCTACAAGATCAAAATCTATTGGTATCATAAGGGGTACCACATTACATTTATAAGAAATACATGTTTAAGGTTAAAGTTTATTGGTCTGAAGGGTGTCATATTACAATTCATAGAAATCTAAACATAGAATCAGTTCGTAGAAATATGAACGTTGTTGTTTATGCTAAAAAGTAGGTCATGGTTAAGCGGTTCTCGTATTGGCTAAATTGAGTGAAGCTATTCAAGGTAAACTTTTGCAGGTATCATATCATAATGATTAGAAATCTGAAATAGAATAAGTTCGTGAAAGTAGGTAAGGTTAAGTGGTTCGTGTATTGCTTAAATTCAGTCAAATTCTTGCGAATAGTAAAATAAGCATTCCTAATCAAAGGATTTGCGCATGCGCGGGTGAATACTACGGTTACCTTCATTCCCAGCTACCCCCACCATTGGTTTTAAATTTCAAGGTTAGACCATATTAATAAAAACCGTAAAACAGCTCAGCGAGCTGTGTGTTGAGATCAGTCAGTTAGCAACTTGTAATTGTTAAACATGGAATTAGCAGGTTTAAACCAAGGTACCTATTGCAAACTCTATAAAAATGCATGTGACCTGGAGATATCGAAAAAATATAAAGTTATTAATGTGACCGTAATGAATACGAAGTGTGGGGTTGCAAACGGAGGAGTTTAAATGCGTATTACCTCAGCGCTATTACGAGTATTTCAAATAAGAACATCGAATTGAAGAATTTAAAACGCTGCTAAACACAAAAGGATATGTTCATGAGTAGTTTGGATGCAGTCGGAAAAACAACAAACATAACATTTAATAGTAGTGACCCCAACCACATGTAAACATATTTTAACTATATTAAAGAATGTTGTTATAAGTGTCTCAGAAACACAATTATATGTATTAGGTTTAAGGAAATGTATTGTATAATTAAAAAATAAAAACTTTAAGTGTTGGGAATATGGTGTTCTTTTTTTTTCATAAAGAAACGTAGATTGTAATACAAAACAGTAAAATAACTTCTGGTAATTAATGTAGCTTTCATTCATAATCAAATGATTGATTTTGCGCATGCTCGGTAGGAACCCGTTTCTCAAGTACAGAAAGGCGTTTCCCAAAAACTTCATAAAACTTTTATTGGTATTGTCTAAATTAATTTTTACATCAAATACTGTCTTAATAATAACTTTGATATATGTATAATTTATGAAATGGTTGTTTAGTAATAAATTATAATTATAAAAAGTGTACATTCGTCAAGTGGTTTGTATATGTAAGACACAAGTTGGTAAAGCCCGTTGCTCTTCAACTCCTATAAGTGGCTGTTTCAATATTTTTCGAACGTTATCGGCTTTTTATCGCCCTTTAACGTACACATTGCAACGACTAAATTTCATCTATTTCAATATATTAAACCTAAGTAGCTAAACCTTTACAATGATAGATAGGCAACCCACTTTAATTCAAATTTTATTTATTACAATTTGTCAATAACAGATAGACAACACACTTTACATGTAACTTCCAGTTTAATTTATTATGTTTAAATTATTGCAATATTAAGATGATAGCTAACTTCATTTTTGTTTACATTTTTAATTTGAAAATCCTTATATCATTTTTCGCGGCGCAACTTAAGGTAACCAGAAAATAGAATTTCACCGACTGAAAAAGAATTTGATTTGATACTTCCTGTTCACTTATATAAAATACATGTGTGAAGGTTTAAAGCAAATGTTCTTAGTTTTTAACACGTACCAAGCTTTATTTGGGATATTCTGCTTCAACTAAAATTGTACAATTTAGTAATTTACTACAACAAATTTCTAAGTGGTATATCGGAAAGTTTTCGGATGTTACATACATGATTCACGAATAAACCAAGCAAGATCTCAGGTACCGTTACATTATATCTGGCGTTGTTAGCATTCGTACATTCAACGGTTTCTTTTTGGTTTTTTTTTCTGGTTGCTAACCACCAACGTTCTTGCTTCAAAAGAAAGAAAGCATATCGAGTGGTAACGAGAGCTGTTACTTCAACAAGTAAAACTTCAATTGATGATCACCTGTGAATTGCTTTACCAACTAGTCTACCTTTCGTCAGCTTCAGAACATCTTGAAGAAGCTAAAAGGTCAGATCATTTCAATTTATTCTCACTCCTACTGCTGTATAATTACTTACTTCATACATGTAGTCAGCTTGAGCTTACACTCAATCTATAAAACACCTTAGTGAATTGTCAAGTTGGTGTTAGAATTAGACAATTACCTCCAGCAACAACACTGATATGTATAAAATTAATCGCATAAACGTTCTTTTTTTTTTGAGGTTATAAGAATTCTTTTAGTGTGAAAATTGTTTTTGTCTATTGGAACTACTGATAAGTACTGTAACTACTGTCCTGAGTGCATATAAATATATACAGGGCAACTCACTAATGAGTAATAGATTTTTTTTGCAATATAAATTTCAATATTAATTAATATACAGAGTTATCTTTGTGTAATCTAAATTTCACTATCGCTTACTATAAGATATTTTATTTTGGTGTAATATAAATTTTGTATAATTTAAACATTGAATTCTATCCATTAATTATTATAATCTTTTTTTTAGAGTTATTTTACTGCTTTGTTATCCTCAGGTAGGAAGTCGCACCACTACTTTTCTTTATTACTCATTTATTAATAACTTGCTATTTTTTTAAATTATATACTGCGGAGTGACTCGCAAAAGTAACTGATAGGTCATTTTTTTAATCGTTAGTTGTGTTGCGGGAAAAAAGATTAACAAAAGTATAACTTTGGTTTAGAGCTCTAACCCGATTTTCGGATTATAATAATTTTGTTGTTGTGTTTTGGGTAATTTTTGTAGGTATTGTATTACTACATATTGTCCTCTAATGCAATTGGAGGAACTGCCGCTGGGAGGATCGACTTAAGTTTTATATGTCAATCAAGTTCGTTTTAGTTTAAACATTGTTAATAGGTATTATTTTTGCTTTGCATTCATTCATTTTCCTCAGTTACAAATTTTGTTACAGTGCATAATTATTTTTAATTATATTGGGGATTATTATAAGAGTATTCTCGATTTAATTTTTTTTCTTTTCTTTCCATATTTGTTTGTGTTTGACTGTTCCTCCCCTTTCAAGCTTTGGGAGCTAAATCAAAGTTTGTGTCGCTCAACATCCCTCCTTGTTCTTCTTCCTACTCCTTTCCCTTTCCCTTTTCTTACTGTATTTCCGTTTCCACCCGGGAATCCGATGCTCTGCCCTCTCGACCAGTCGGCGCATCACTTTCGGGCACTGTGCAGCAAATTCTGCTGTCATCATCATCATCATCATGATCTGTTACCGATACTAATTCATGAAGCATATGAGGAAAGAGATGTGCAGAGATATATGCAGATCCCCACTTGATGTAGTGATGTTTATTGATTAACCAGGTGGCTTGTTGAAATTCCACGTCTAAGATGTGCCACGGTGGTTTGAACACAAAATGGGCAGCTTGATTGCTACTAATCAGTTCACGGAAACACACACACACACAAGCACTTCCGTTTATACATGTAAATTCTTTATGTTCTCCATATACAAAGCACTAGGGCGAGAGCTCAAAGAATCACCCACACCTTCTTGGCCTTGAGCATGCTAAGAGTACCCCTGACCAATTTTTAGCATAGATAATCTGTATGACCCGTAATATGATACCCCTGCAGATGACTTTGAAAATTAATTTCTAGGGATTAATACATGGCCTTGACTCGACCAAATTCTAAGAATTGCTTGGTGACCTTGAAAGCCACGTGGCCTTGAGTCATTGATTAGGAATGCGGCTAAATTTGTCCTTAAAGGACCCCTGCAGATGACGTTGAAAAATTCCCGATGCATGGCCTTGACAAATTCCAAGAATTGCTTGTTGACCTTGAAATAAATGACCCTGAAAAGTAAAACCCCACATGACCTTGAAAATTGAATTTGATTCTTGAAACGTGTGCGTGACCTTGACCTTGAAAATTATTTGACTTAGTCGCAGGGAGCGTGACCTTGAAAAACCTTGTACTGGCATAGACAATGTGTACGTGAGCTTCAATAACCTTGACCTTGAAAAACCTTGTACTTGGATGCAGCGAATGTGTACGTGATGACCTTCTGATTTAATCATTTTTAAAAGACTCTGATTTAATAATTTAATAATTTTTATAAGACTTAACGCATGGCAAATTTAGATATACTAATAAAAGTGACAACGTGAGCCAGAATCGGCCTAGTATATCTACTAATTTTATCCAAAACTGCTACTTAACTCACTTGTTTAATGCATTAACACAGTATAGGTAATTAAACATTAGCTTTGGCTAACAGAACCATATTTTACGTGGTATAGAGGAAATTTCAGAATATTATATCTAATTACATCGATTTATTTACAAAAATTTAATTAACAAATAAGTTGAAACTGTAGAACATTGTAATTGTAGCAAACCACTACAACATTACAAACAAAATACAACCAAAAACCTCATTAATAATGGATAAGTAGGATATGTCTGTTAAACCTGGAAGATTCCAGACCTAGGGTAAGGGCAAACTCCACGATCTATTAGAATTCTCCTTCAATTACATTTAGCTCATATCAAATACAATCGCTATGGACAAGCCTCTCTTACTCGTACTATTTGTTTGGTAACAATCATGCTATAGTTAACCTTGTTTTTAATCTTTAGTTCGTTCTCGTGGACCGCTGAAGATGATAGCCTAGCTATTCAAACTCGTACTAAATATATAAGCTTATACAGTATACCTGTAAACCTGAATGATCATTTTTCGATTGTACACGTACTTATTCGGTGGAAATGGTGAAAAGCGAGACTGAACGTGGAACATATTCAGAATTGGGACAGCCACCGAAAAGGCCTAAACCGTAACTGATGTTATTCCATTAATGAAGTGCATTGCATCAACTGCCTATAAGCTTACCGATTTGCTATTTTGAAGCACTTGCAAGTGTACCACAGTTCCTTACTAGAGATCTCTAGAGTGGTTTTCGCAATAAACGGGCTGAAAAGGGCCCTTAACCTTAAGAACTAAATATTCGTAGAACTTACGGATATAATAATGTGTTTTAAGAAATGACGACCATGTAAATGACATAGACCGTTGATCGCTTGTCTATCCTCTTCAGTCGGTGTGCTATGCCACTGCCGTAAAGTGCGACTTTTATTCAATTATTTTACGGTTTTTATCATTTTAGCGCTGCGTCGTGTTTTTTCGATATGTTAGTATTTACGTTATTACATTTTTAAGCGAAAAAGAAAAGAACAGCTTTTCACTGTTTGAGGCACTGTTGTGGTCTGCGAAGAAAGGAGAGCAAGGGAATCATCTCAGACAAAATAGTGATTCTATAGAGAATCAAACAGCATGAGAGTAAAAATGTAGGAACATAATATAGAGAACTCCTCTGAAACCGGAAATCAAAATAAGAGAAAATAATCTTTGGAAAGATAACATAAAAAAAAGTTTAGAGGTAAAAAGGGTCACTCACGGTGTACTACAGTTTCAATTATAGGTAGACTGATTATCCAATGAAATATTATTTACGTTGTTAAAGGCTTCCCGAGGCCGCACGGAATACCGATACTCCTTTAAGTGCATTTATCTGTTTATTGAACGAATCAATTTTAGAAAAAATTCTGGAACGTACCAGTGCTCACATAAAAGTAGAAAAACATAAGGATGATACATGTACTATTCGCCTACTACGATAGAAGATACCTTAGACAAAACTCGAAGGATAGGCGAAACCACACAATGAATACCGGAATTCCGAGGACTGTATATACAACTTACTATGCGAATGCGGTAGAGCGTACATAGGAGCATAATGATAGTGTGCTAATGATAGTATGCAAGATTTTAAGTATACTTTTCAATCAAGTTGGATGATGTTAACAGAGGGAGACAAAAAGCTTTTGACGAGTTAGTTATTCAACTGTGTGCGTATGAAAGGAACCTTCTTAAGACTGATAACAGTAATTCAGTAGTACAGGAGACACTTGAGGTAAATTACACCTTCAGAAAGACGAAAGGTAAGCTATTTAAACCTAAAGTTAAGAAAGGGGATGTCTGTAACTACTGCAAAGCAAAAAACCAGTGGATTTATCAGTGTCCAAAGTGGATTGCTGATGGGAAACCAAGACGTTCAGAAACCACAGCAGTTGTAGCTACAGCAATCCTTTCAGTAGAGACTGAAGCTTTCGAAGTTGAAGGGTATTCAGCTACCTGGTGGGTTGACAATGGTGCTACAAAACATATGAGTTTTCACTCAAAGGGAGAACTCAGGAACAAATTTAGGAACATCCGCAAAGGCGAAACAGAAATATCAAGTATCGCCAAACATGTATGGAACGAAGAACACAGCATCTAATAGGATAACATGCAGGTGGTAGCAAGGGATGAGAATACAAATCGTCGGAAACTAAAAGAAGCCACATACAGAGTACTGGCAGAAAATTCGATAACCCAAACTAGTGCAGAAATACACCTGCACAATGGGTTACGGCGCAAAATGCGCAATAAACTACTGCGCAACGACGAAAATTTTGTATAAAAAACTAGTATTGAATTACTCAGTGGCACAGGGGTAAAGGTGTCAGATAAAAAAGGCCAAAGTTCGAATCCGAGAATAGCCCAGTCTTCGGAAAAAAATCATAATATATGAATTCGACTAAAGTGCGAAAACAGTCCTTCTCAGGAATAAGCCTGACGACATAAGCAGAGTGCGCTCCCAAAACGTCGAGCTACATAACTAAAAACTGTGAAAATAGGCCGATCAACTCAACTAACATGAAGCCACAGATAACAAACACTTAGAACACAGTACTAGAGAAAGGTTAAATACTATAATTTATCTGATTCTTTATGCAGGTGCCTAGAAAGAGAATATCTCATATTTACACACACACACTGTTAAACGCACACACGCGCGCACACGCAAACATGCACAAAAGCACACACGCACACACGCACACACGCGCACACACGCGCACACGCAAGCACATACGCGCACACGCACACATTCCCACACGTACACACGTACACATGTACACACGTACACACGTACACACGTACACACGTACACACGTACACACGTACACACGTACACACGTACACACGTACACACGTACACACGTACACACGTACACACGTACACACGTACACACGTACACACGTACACACGTACACACGTACACACGTACACACGTACACACGTACACACGTACACACGTACACACGTAAGTAGTATAGCTATACGGGTTCTGGCTCACTTCGTCTATAGCAAAGCAATTCCTTTTCAGAGGTCAAGGTCATCACATTACCTACGTGCAAGTACATGGTTTTCAAGGTCATCATACACATTGTAGGCCACGTGGTAGGAAAGGTTTGTAACCTTGATAAGTCTCTTCAAGGTCACCTCGGCCATGTTGTAGGTTGGTAACCCTGCTGTCTCTTTAAGGCCACATGGTAGGTTGGTAACTTGTTTCTTCAAGGTCACCTCGGCCATGTTGTAGGTTGGTAACCCCGCTGTCTCTTTAAGGCCACGTGGTAGGTTGGTAACTTGCTTCTTCAAGGTCACCTCGGTCATGTTGTAGGTTGGTAACCCTGCTGTCTCTTTAAGGCCACGTGGTTGTTAACCCTGCCTCTTCAAGGTCACGCTTCAAGGCAAGTAACTAGAAAAGTCACTAGAAAAGTTACTAGATTTTTGGTTGTCCACGTCAATTGCAGATTCCTCAAAGTCATTGCCCTCAAGCAAGTCTATGCATGTTTCAAGGCAAGGCCACGCCCCCAAGTGCCCTAAACAGGTGGCCGTTCCCCTAAACAGGTAGCCGTTTCCTATAAACAGGTAGCCGTTTCCTAAAACAGAGGGTCCGTTTCCCAAAACAGATAGCTGTTTCGCAACCGTTTCCCCCATGAGAACAAAGACGATCTATTGTTCAGGTCGAAAATATATTCCACATCTCAATTCTGAGAAATCAAGAACAAAGGGGGCCCATTGATCAAAATCTATGCTTACATTTTTCAAGGCCACATGAGAGAACAAAGACGATCTATTGTTTTGGCTGAGTCATAGCTTCTGAAATTCTAGGAAATCAAGAACAAAGGGGGCCATTGTTCGAGCCGACGCTTCAAAGTCTATGCTTACAATTTTCAAGGTCACACTAGAGAACAAAGACTATCTATTGTTCCGTTATTCTAAAAATAGATTGTTATCTCAATTCTAGGAAATCAATAACAAAGGCGATGCATTGTTCAAACCGACGGTTCAAAGTTTATTCTTACAAGGTCACACCTCTGAGAAATGAACAAAGACGATCCATTGTTCTGGTTGATTTATAAAAATAGATTGTTATCTAAATACATCTCTTTCAAGAACAAAGGCGATCCATTGTTCTAACCAACGATTTAAAGTTTATGCTTATAAGGTCACACCTCTGAGAAATGAACAAAGACGATCCATTGTTCAGTTATTCTAGAAATAGATTGTTATCTCAATACTAGGAAAGCAAGAACAAAGACGATGCATTGTAAACGCTTCAAAGCCTATGTTTACAAGGCCACATGAGAGAACAAAGACGATTCATTGTTTCGGCTGAGTCATAGCTTCTGAAATTCTAGAAAATCAAGAATAAAGGGGGCCCATTGTTCAAAGTCTATGCTTACAATTTGCAAGGTAAAAGAACAAACACGATTCATTGTTTTGGCTCTGTCGTAGCTTCTAAAATTCCAAGAACAAAGACGATGCATTGTTCAGACTGATTAGGTCATCTAACAAGTAAAATATTTTTTATAAGACTTTATTAACCACGATATACAGATAAAAAGTCGATTTAAGTATTATGGGATATAGTCACTTTTGTAATACCTCTGCTGGAGCATATCTATTTACTATTTGTTTTTCACATTCAATTTCCTTCAACTGATTCTCGTTTAATGTGGTCCACAAGACATCATCATCTTTCCTAATAGGTCATCGCTTCATTATATTGTATACTAGCCATACATTCAGCTTCCCTTAAAGGCTTCATATCAGGATCCTTTTACTTTGAGACATTATTCGAGACTTATTACAAACCTAAGCAAGCCCTGAAGTGTTGTCTATGCATGCTTCAAGGTGATGAAGCAATGTTTACTATGGTAACGCCTCCCCAGTGCCCTCAAGTGGTTCCCCAAAACAGGTAGACGTTTCCTAAAACAGGGGGCCCGTTTTGGGAAACGGACCCCGTTTCCCAAAACAAAGGGTCCGTTTTCCAAAACATATGGCTGTTTCTCAACACAGGTAACCGTTTCCCCCATTTCAAGGTTACACGAGAGAACATAAGCGATTCATTGTTCTGTCATGATTCCTAAAAATAGATTGTTATCCAGCTACCACCCCACCTCAATTCTAGGAAATCAAGAACAAAGGGGGGTCCATTGTTCAAAGTCTATGCAAGTGATTCATTGTTCTGGTCGAGTTATAAAAATAGATTGTTATCTAAATAGCCTTCGATTCTAAGAAATCAACTTTCAAGAACAAAGGCGATCCGTTATTCTAGCCAACGCTTCAAAGTCTATGCTTACAATTTTCAAGGTCACATGAAAGAACAAAGACGATCCATTGTTCCGTTTTTCTAAAAAATAGATTGTTATCTAAATACATCTCAATTCTGGGAAATCAAGAAACGCTTCAAAGTCTATGCTTATAAGGCCACACCTCTGATAACAAAGACGATTCATTGTTTTGGCAGAGTCATAGCTTCTGAAATTCTGAAAAATCAAGAACACAGACGATTCATTGCTCAGACTGATTAGGTCATCTAACAAGTAAAATTTTTTTTTTTTTTAACTTATAATTTATTAACCACAATATTCATCTGTATATACAGATAAAAGATCGATTTAAGTAAATATACATATTATGGCAAATTTGATGTACTTAACATTTTGTAATACCTTTGCTGGATCATATCTATTTTATTTATTATTTGTTTTTCACATTCAATTTCCTTCAACTGATTCTCGTTTAATGTGGTCCACAAGACATCATCATCTTTCCTAATAGGTATTTTCATCGCTTCATTATAATGTTTACTAGCCATACATTCAGCTTTTCTTAAAGCCTTCATATCAGGATCTATGATCCTTTTACTTTGAGACATTGTCCGTGACTCATTACAAACCTACATCTCTTAAACTTATATGCAAAAACACAAATTAAAATCTTTTAATTATACAGTTACGTAAATTTCAAAGTTAATTCCGAGAAATCTATTTTCAAGGTGATCCGAATTTATCCAATCTTACCCGACTATCAAATAGATTGTCAATGGTTACTATCAATTTTCCAGGTCCTATAAATCAACCTACAGGGGTATCCCGATATATCACCGGTAAATGTATATAGGAGGATGCTCTTCAAAGTCACGTATACTATAGGATCCACCTTCTCGTTTTCAAAACCATTGCGTACACACATTGCATGCGTGTAGTGATCCACTTAGTAATTTATTAAGAAAAACATGCATTAAGTCACGTACACTTTCCATGCATCAAACAATTCTGGTTGGATCAGATCTGCATGGGGTATTCAAATAGACTTTTCAAGGTGTGAGGGATTCTATTTTTCAGGGCCAGGTCACCAAACTGGTTGAGACCATGTGTAGAGAAATGTTCAAGGTTAGATTTAGTAACATTCCTAATCAAGGTCGCGTATTCTTGGAAATCAATTCCCAAGTTGGGTAAAGTTCTTTGAAGGTGTGACGAGACATTTTCAAGCTCACCAAACAATTCTTAGAATTTAGTCGAGTCAGAGCCATCTGTCAATTCCTAGAAATCAGGGGTATCATATTACATTTCAAATAGATTGTAAAGTAGGTTCATGGCTAAATGGAGTCAAGGTCAAAATTTACTGGTATCAATTTTCAAGCAGGGTATTCATAGAAATCAATTCCTAATCAATGACTTTTGTATAGGTCGTAGAAGTTATTACAATTCCTGCAGTGGTTATCTATGCTAAAAAATAGGTCAAGGTTAAATTGGTCTTATATTAGCTAAATGCTCTTCAAGTCAAATATAAAAATAGAAATTAGGTCATCAGCAGGGGAGGGGGTTAGATGTAGAAGTGGTTAAGGTATTTAAGCAGTAATGTGCAAATAAAATTGATTCAATATGTGGATGTGCTACGCTGCTGAATCATGGACCAAAGCGGTAGATGCACATACAGCCGTGGAACGTTTACTCCAACAATTGACGACATTGGCATTTGATGCTAATCATGAGGCAGTATATGGTTTAGGACGCTTTTATACGGAAGAGGACTGTCATGCACTTGCAAAGAAATATGAAAACGGTGTAAAAATATGTGAAACGTTTTTAAAGGGTCGATACTGTTTGACTTGTTTAATACAAAAGTTAAGTGCGACACAACTAGAAGAGTTCACTCTAGATTTGAAGGAGTGGGAAGATGGGGATACCAGTGAAAAGGGGGAAGAAGGGGAATATGAAGGACAGTATGTAAAATAGTGTAGTAAAACATGAAATTTTGGGAAGGATGGGTTTAAATGCATATTACCTCAGCGCTTTTACAAGTAAGAAGAAAAGACGCTGCTGTGTGTTGTTATAAGTATCTCACAATTGTATTAGGTTTACGTAACTGTATAATTAAAAATAAGGACTTTAAGCGTTGTGAATATGTTGTTCTTTTAAGTAGACGTAGACAGAACTTTTGTAGCACTAGTTTTCGGTATTCTCTTCTATAACCCATAATGGTTCCTTATTGGCTATGCATATCTGGGTATGGTTCGATAAACGTAAATTTTATCTGATATCCACCTTTACCGAAATCTCCCATAAGGAAATGGAACCCCTGCCGTACGTTGGGCTTTAAAGAGGTGAAATTGGCCTATATACAACGTATAAAAGAAGATTTATTGGAAAAGATCAATGACAGTAAAATGATCGCTAAATAAAAAGCAATTTACTGGTTTTAATGCAGATCGTTACTGTTTTTAATCATTAAATGGCGTTTATGCATATGTGAACTAAACTTTATTAGTAAAGCGTTATAATGAATTTTTTTTTTTTGCAAAAAACCTAAAAACTTAAATTTCAGCCCTATTCCTAAATTGACTATCCTTGGACTTAAAATAGCAAACAGTGACAGCTTGCAGCATAGAAATGGAGTTAATTTGATGTAATTTTTATATAAAAGGTTAAGAAAATCGATTTATAGTTTTAATGTTGCAGAACGCAAGACAAGGAGACCTGATTGTTTTTTATATGAATAGTTTTTATTGTGTGTTAGGCGTTAGAATGGGTTTTCATTGTTTTAAAGGGGATACAATAG
The DNA here is from genome assembly GCA_036346205.1 of Vesta saturnalis. Classification (NCBI taxonomy): domain Eukaryota; kingdom Metazoa; phylum Arthropoda; class Insecta; order Coleoptera; family Lampyridae; genus Vesta; species Vesta saturnalis. Next base: position 2,382,568 of record JARFJB010000576.1, on the reverse strand, counting down.
GCTCGCATTCATATGTAATTTTTACAAAATGTATCTTAACAATTAAGCTTTTTAAATTGACAGCCCCCATTCGTATTTTGATAATGTATGCAATGTATAGATGTTGCTTAAATAACATTTGTAAACACGCTTTCAATTATATGTAAAAATCTACTTTAGTATACTTCATTGAATTAGATAATTTAAAGCTTACAGAAAGGTTTTATATACATTAAAAGAGTAACCTTTTACTATGCATTCATTTAATCAACGTTTTTTGCTGTGGCTAGCATTGTACATTTCCTCATAAACAAAGCGATGCCTTCTTTTTCAATTCAGTGCAAGAAGTTGTGCATGATGATCCGATAGAAACGAATTTAATGCGGTGGAAAATGGTATCAGGTAAATATACTTTAAATAATTTTCTCGATTTGATTTTTGTTTCTTAACATTACCACCCTCAAATTTGCTCAAGCGACCCAACGTGGCAGGTGTAGTGTATCAAAATGAAGTTAGTGGTGGTATACGTTTTATGTGTGGTAAAAACAGTGCTTTTGGCTAGGATGCGTCAAAATAAATACATGTTCTAAAAAGTGTATCTAGTGTTTTGCGGGAGCAGGATAGATGAGCATAAGCATGTGTCCAAAATGATGTTGTAGTCAATAGTATAGGTAACTGAACAATGGATCGTCTTTGTTCATTTCTCAGAGGTGTGACCTTATAAGCATAAACTTTAAATCGTTGGTTAGAACAATGGATCGCCTTTGTTCTTGAAAGAGATGTATTTAGATAACAATCTATTTTTGTAAATCAACCAGAACAATGGATCGTCTTTGTTCATTTCTCAGAGGTGTGACCTTGTAAGAATAGACTTTGAACCGTCGGTTTGAACAATGCATCGCCTTTGTTATTGATTTCCTAGAATTGAGATAACAATCTATTTTTAGAATAATGGAACAATAGATAGTCTTTGTTCTCTAGTGTGACCTTGAAAATTGTAAGCATAGACTTTGAAGCGTCGGCTCGAACAATGGCCCCCCTTTGTTCTTGATTTCCTAGAATTTCAGAAGCTATGACTCAGCCAAAACAATAGATCGTCTTTGTTCTCTCATGTGGCCTTGAAAAATGTAAGCATAGACTTTGATCAATAGGCCCCCTTTATTCTTGATTTCTCAGAATTGAGATGTGGAATCTATTTTCGACCTGAACAATAGATCGTCTTTGTTCTCATGGGGGAAACGGTTGCGAAACAGCTATCTGTTTTGGGAAACGGACCCTCTGTTTTAGGAAACGGCTACCTGTTTATAGGAAACGGCTACCTGTTTAGGGGAACGGCCACCTGTTTAGGGCACTTGGGGGCGTGGCCTTGCCTTGAAACATGCATAGACTTGCTTGAGGGCAATGACTTTGAGGAATCTGCAATTGACGTGGACAACCAAAAATCTAGTAACTTTTCTAGTGACTTTTCTAGTTACTTGCCTTGAAGCGTGACCTTGAAGAGGCAGGGTTAACAACCACGTGGCCTTAAAGAGACAGCAGGGTTACCAACCTACAACATAACCGAGGTGACCTTGAAGAAGCAAGTTACCAACCTACCACGTGGCCTTAAAGAGACAGCGGGGTTACCAACCTACAACATGGCCGAGGTGACCTTGAAGAAACAAGTTACCAACCTACCATGTGGCCTTAAAGAGACAGCAGGGTTACCAACCTACAACATGGCCGAGGTGACCTTGAAGAGACTTATCAAGGTTACAAACCTTTCCTACCACGTGGCCTACAATATGTATGATGACCTTGAAAACCATGTACTTGTACGTAGGTAATGTGATGACCTTGACCTCTGAAAAGGAATTGCTTTGCTATAGACGAAGTGAGCTAGAACCCGTATATCTATACTACTCACGTACACACGTACACACGTACACACGTACACACGTACACACGCACACACGTACACACGTACACACGTACACACGTAGACACGTACACACGTACATACGTACACGTACACGTACACACGTACACACGTACACACGTACACACGTTCACACGTATGCACGTACTCACGTACCCACGTACACACGTACACACGTACACACGTACACACGTACACAAGTACACACGTACACACGTACACACGTAAACACGAACACTCGTACACGTACAACGTAACACACTAAACACGTACACACGTACACGTACAAACGTACACACGTACACACGTACACACGTACACACGTCACACGTACACACGTACACACGTACACACGTACACACGTACACACGTACACACGTACACACGTACACACGTACACACGTACACACGTACACACGTACACACGTACACACGTACACACGTACACACGTACACAAGTACACACATACACACGTACACACGTACACACTTACACACGTGCACACGTACACAGGTACACACGTACACACGTACACACGTACACACGTACACACGTACACACGTACACACGTACACACGTACACACGTACTCACGTACACACGTACACACTCACGACATAATGGCGGATCTTGGCAAAAATTTTTCAAACGTTGTAGAATGAGCTATAAGTCATTTAGCGTTGGTGAAAAAAGTCAATTGCTTAACCTTCTATACCTACATATGTATATGTGGGTTGGAAGGTAAAAATGAACGGTCGAACACGTCCACATACAGTCGTAAACAACGATTTAAACCGACCGGTAAGATAGACCTACATTTTTTGTGCTTTGTTTATCGTTCGTCCTCAATTGGACTTTGATTCATTATTTTATCATTAAATTTTTAAGGACACAATTGCAGGTAGTCGATTTGAATAACTTTTGAGGTGTTTAACTGCAGTCCACTCGAGCATTTGTGTGAAAACTAGGTACTGAAGGCAATTGAATGTTTTTTCGGCTTGCCACGGACAAAATTACGCATAATACCCTCCTAAACAACTGTTTCTATTTGAATGAAGGAAAAAAGGCCAAATACAGAATAAAATTGGATTAAGTGTGCTTATTTGAAGTATGTATGATAATACAGGAATTTATAAAGATAAAGCAAATTATGAGGATCTAGGTAAATCGACTAAGGGTAAATTGCAGAATCTAGTATTTCGCCTTATGAGACATATTGAATATAAGCCACTATTTATACATGGATAATTATTATCTTTCATTACTATTTTGTAATATTCACTTAGAAGACAAGATGTGTAATACTTCAAGCAAATATGGTAGGTCTTCCTTGCGAATTAGCAAAAAAAAAGTATTAAAACAAAATCAGCCTACGTTTGAATGCAGCAAAATGGGTTTTGTGTCAGCAAATAAGTTAAATGTCCAGTGTAACAACATTTTATTATCCAGTACTAGTTACTTGCAAAGTGCAAAGGAAAAGATCAACAGAAAACGATAAAAGTCTCATTTTAAAAAAATATGTGATTGGAATTTATTCCTGTCCGTGCAAAACAATACGGTGGTACAAAAAACTTATATGCCATCTTTTAAATCTTCCTGTGTTCAATCTTGTTTCGTTTTCAAGAAATAGGTGTTATCAAATATCATGCTACTTCGATTTCATGAAATTTTAATACAATACTTGGTACAACTTGATCAGAATTTAGCAGATCAAACCAACAAAATAAAGAAACACATGATATTCCAAAATTACCAATTCTGACAAATTATAAATGCAAGACACGATTTTTACATTGGAGAGAGTACGAGAAATAACAACAGGAAAGAGACATCTTAGTACTGTTTCACTTGCAACACAATGCCATTATGTTCAAATTGCTTTCAACAGCGGCATGGTTATAAAACCTTTTGGAATCAGGTTGTTTCGTTTATTTAATTACGTAAAATTTATTTTCTATATTCTATATTCAATGCTTAAATGTTATATTGTGGGTCGACGGGTATACGTATAGTAGTGCTTTCACGTTATTGAACTTAAGAGACTGCGGTTATACGCATATAATTTTCAACGATTACCAGATTATAATTCTTAATAAGATGTTAAAATTCCTTTGTGCCAATAAACAGAAAACACGTGAATTCATTTTGGCCGTCTAAGTGGTATAAATGAATATAGCAGCAGTTAAAAAAAATCAAAACGTAATACAATGTAATATAAAAATAATTCTAATTTTATTCATTAAACCCTTCAAACAAAAACAAGAGTTATATTATTCAACAACGTTTCTTAAGCATAACATGAATACCATTTACTGGTTTCAATATAACTGAACCTGTTAATCTTGGAATGTGCACTGGTGTGGCAGGTAGGATTTCAAATTTTCTCAAAACTTTTGAAGTTATAGACTTCATTTCCAACATCGCAAACCGTTGACCTAAAAAGCTTTTATTCATTGTACGATTCTACATAGTCTTTTCCTTACCAATGCAATTTCTTGGTCCAGCGCTAAATGGAATGTAGGCATATGTAGGACGCTTGCTTTGATTTTCTGGTGAAAATCTCTCAGGATCAAATTTTTCTGGATTTTTGTATATATTGGGATCCCGATGTAGTGCGTATGGAAATATAAATAGTTCTGTTCCTTTCGGAATGAAATAATTTTCTAAAAAAAATATTCACATGCTGGGCTAGTTACATTACTTAACGTTTACCAAATTGGGTATCTTCTGACAAACTTCGCCCAAACATAGGAACTGGGGGAAATAATCGTAATGACTCTTTTATCACCATTTCTAAATACTTCATTTCCTGAAAATCTTGATATGTTGCTTGCTGGTTCTTGTCAACAAATATGGAGTTAAGTTCCTCAACAACTTTTTCCTGCAAATTTTATAACACTGAAATATAATATATAATAAAACAAAAACCCATATTTGAAACATTCAAATTCGATATAATTTTCAGAAAAAAACTATGTTTCCAACCATTTGCAACTTCACCTTACCAGACTGCAACATCATTGTGCTCAATCGAGCGGCCAGATAGTAAATCGCATTTTACTTGAAAGTATCTGTCTTTATTAAATAATTTTGTTTAAATGCATTTCATTCTAATTTCTGGCAAATCAAAAATCCATTAAGTCTTAATGATCGTATCTGAAGGAAGAAGTATTCGTAAACACTGTAATTATTCCAGATTCAGAGTCATGAAATTGCGAACTTATGGTTGAAGGTGTAAATGTTACTATAATGTACCAACATAAATCATTCCAATTACAGGACAGTATTTAGAACATACACAAGCACATACTGTACCAAACAAGAAACTATTCTCCGACGTATCTGAAATTTTTGTCGGCCATCTTGAATCCTCCATATTGGATTCAACTTTATTTTTTTAAATAGCAACATAGTCATGCGGCACATTATTTTCAGGTAAAATTTAACGTAGACAACGGTGGTGAAAACCGTTTGACAATATCTTCGACCGTTCTTTATTTCTTTATAATCGTAATGACTCTTTTATCACCATTTCTAAATACTTCATTTCCTGAAAATCTTGATATGTTGCTTGCTGGTTCTTGTCAACAAATATGGAGTTAAGTTCCTCAACAACTTTTTCCTGCAAATTTTATAACACTGAAATATAATATATAATAAAACAAAAACCCATATTTGAAACATTCAAACTCGATATAATTTTCAGAAAAAAACTATGTTTCCAACCATTTGCAACTTCACCTTACCAGACTGCAACATCATTGTGCTCAATCGAGCGGCCAGATAGTAAATCGCATTTTACTTGAAAGTATCTGTCTTTATTCAATAATTTTGTTTAAATGCATTTCATTCTAATTTCTGGCAAATCAAAAATCCATTAAGTCTTAATGATCGTATCTGAAGGAAGAAGTAATCGTAAACACTGTAATTATTCCAGATTCAGAGTCATGAAATTGCGAACTTATGGTTGAAGGTGTAAATGTTACTATAATGTACCAACATAAATCATTCCAATTACAGGACAGTATTTAGAACATACACAAGCACATACTGTACCAAACAAGAAACTATTCTCCGACGTATCTGAAATTTTTGTCGGCCATCTTGAATCCTCCATATTGGATTCAACTTTATTTTTTTAAATAGCAACATAGTCATGCGGCACATTATTTTCAGGTAAAATTTAACGTAGACAACGGTGGTGAAAACCGTTTGACAATATCTTCGACCGTTCTTTATTTTCTGGCTATTGAAGTGTCTAGATCGAGGAAAAACGGCTATCACTAAACTTCGTCTATATGAATTATTTGTAATAGCAAAAACATAAATGACGTATTATCTAACATTGTATTTTTAAACTAAAAACAATTCTGAAAACCATTTAATCGTACTCTCTTTTATTAGCTGATTTAATGAATTAATTAAACTTGTTGAATGAAATTAGAATATTGTTTAATAAATTAATAGTAGATAATAATATTAGTTAATAATAATTCTCATAATGACAGGATAAAGGTTGTTAACGTTTTCATTAAATACGGTAGACAATTTTTACCAAAATAAACACGAACATTTTGCTTTACAAGGTTGGCAACACCTTCATTGTTGTCCTTGTTAATGAATTGCCATATGAAATTTCTATTATTTTCAAGTAATGAGCGACAAACGTATTTCCTAGGAGGTCTGTGTATTTGTGTTTATTAATATTAATTTAATTGTTTTTTCTTAGTTTTCTATTCTTTAAAATTGTGTTTTCTTTTAATATTTTCAACTAAATGGAGCTAACTGAATATGAACGGATTACTGTTCTCATGATGCGTGTGTATGGAGGTCGTGTTAGATCGTATGAAGAAGTAAAAAATGTATTTAATAACAATTTTCCTGATCTATTCCAATCGTAAAATCAACAGTGTTCAAAACAGTACAAAGAGTTGAAGAAACTGGAAATATCCGAAATCGTTCGAAATCCGGCAGACCGAAATGTGCGCTATCTGACGAAGCGAAACTAGATATCCTGTTACAGGTAACGGACAATCTCCGTTCCTGAATTACGAAGGCAAGCTGACAACCTAAAAGAAAGAAATCCTCCTTTCATGTAGTAATGACCGAGAACAAATTGAGGCCTTACAAAATTCAATTGCACCGAGAACAATCGGAGGATGACTTTAATCGGGGGTAGAATTCGGTGAACTTGTGATGAACAAAATTATCGCGCAGCCGAACTTTAAGAAATGTCCTTTCAGACGAGGCTACTTTTATGCTAAATTTAAATGTCAACAGCCATACTTGTCGATATTGGAGTGATGAGAATCCGCATTGGTTTAAAGAAGCACATGTATACAACATCCTTAAAAGGCTGGAATTGTATCTGATACATTAATTGAGTCGTTTATTATTGAAGACAATTTGACAGAAGAGATGTATGAAGGTAAGGTCCGAAACCAAATTGTTCCAGCTATCCAAAATTATTTTTGACACAATTTTAACCATGCTTGGTTTCAACAAAATGGAGCTCCTGCCCACTTTGCAATTCAAGTTCGCGCATTGTTAAATGATAATTTTTCAGCAAGACGGATTGGTAGGACAAATTGAATGGCCCCCCTCAATCACCTGACCTGTGTCCATTAGACTTCTTCTTTTGGGGTTATCTAAGAGACAAAGTTTACAAAACAAAACCAAATAATCGTGATGAACTACGACAAAGAATTCTAAATGAAGCTACTCAAATCTAAAGAGAATACATTCACAATGCTGTGACTGCCTTTTATAACCGTACAGATTATTGCCAACAAGTAGGAAGAGGGCATTTTGAACACCTATTGTAAAGGAAGTAAATGGTTCGTATTCTTTTATTAATGAACTCACAATTATTACCTCTTTTCTATTTCAACTCTGTCCACCAATGTACTGTTCACTTAATCATTAATTTAAAAAAATAATTAATAAATGCACTGATTAAACTGTAGCAAGTGATATTGCGATTTCATTGTCAAAATTCGCAGTGAAAGTGACCAATTAATTAACTAATAAGAAGAGAGTACAATTAAATGGTTTGCAGAATTGTTTTTAGCATAAAAATACAGTGTTAAATGATATGCCATTTATGTTCTTGCTATTACAAATGTAGACCAAGCTTAGCCGTTTTTCGTCAATCTAGACACTTAAATAGCCAGAATCTAAAAACGCTTGAAGATATTGTTAAACGGTGTTCACCACCGTTTCTTATGCCGTGTCCAAGATGGGGAAGAAACATTTCAGATACGTCGGAGAATAGTTTTTTTGGTACAGTAATCAACTACACTTCATTAGGTTACCATGTAAATCTTAGTTAGCTATAATTAAGCCGTTTTCAAACTTTATCGGCACCCGGTAAATATTGTACAGATATAGATAGCAAAATAGAAAAGTTCAAAATCAAGCCAAATAATGTTTTCATAGTTTCGTATTATAATATTAATATCAACATTAAATTAAAAAAAATATTATGTAGCCAGCACATAACTGTCTTATGCTTCTATCGTGTGATATTAGTCCATAGAAGCAAGAGTTAGTAAGTTGCTATAACGTATATTACTATCGTATCTATATTTTCCTTTATATTAATCAATAGTACAGAACACGTATTCTCAGTTGAAAAACTATAAAGACATGAAAATGCAAATGTTTTGATTATGTAATTTATTTATTAACCATTTTTTCTTACAAAAATGTTCTTCAAAAAAACATATGAAATTTAATTATCTTTAATAAGATTCACCTGCCTTTTTTCAAAAAAGTTCACAAAATGTACTATAGCAACCTCTATGAATTACCTTTACTTGTATACCAATTTTAACCAAACCAACCAACCGAGACATTTTAAAAAATATACAATAGAGTAATAGTAATACACACACGCACACACACACACATACACACACGCATACACGCACACACACACACACACACACACACACAACCACGCACTCTGACTCACGCACACTGACACACATACACGCACACACACGCACACGTGCGCTGTTACGCACATACATACACACGCACAAGCACACGCACACACACAGATATGCAATTGCAAATAGTTTAGTTTAAATGGTTTTACAAATGCTGTGAATATGTAATTCCGTTGGAAACCCGATATCCATTTTTCTACAAAAATAACGCATATTGTGCTTCGCGCAAAAATACTAAAAAAACTAAAGGTAACGTTCAACTCATTAGACAGTATGATAATGTTCTCAATTATAACCCAGAGCAAGTATTAATGGCACACACGCTAGTAATTTTTTTACTACTACTACTACTACACAAAATAGACGTAGGTGTCTTGAGAAAGATCTCGTTGTTCAAACGTAGACCATAGACATTAATTGTATTACACGAAGAAATACTCCGGGTATAAAAATAACGAAACGATAAGATATATATATATATATATATATATATATATATATATATATATATATATGTATATATATATATATATATATATATATATATATATATACTTTAAAGCGGAAAATGAAACGCACCATTGGCTATCTCTGTTCGAATTTCAACAGATATATCAAACCTCGTTAGTAATATATCATAGCCTACACCAATTGGTGAATGCTACTCTTCAATTTACACGTAACAATCTTTACAAATGTTGTTTAGAAGTGTAGAGAAGTGTCTATCCACCAAAATGTTAAGAACAGGTTGAGGATAGTGAAGTCGGAAAATGAATATAAATGTTCCACAAAACTATACAGGCAATCTCATCAGGAGGAGATGTCCATCTTGCATGACGAGAACGATGTAGAAGGTTTTATGATTACTAAAAATGGATCTGAAAAATAGGTTGTTCAAAGAGTGGAATTAAAATATCCTACAAAACCGGTTTTGATAGAAAGTAACCGGTAAAATGTTAGAACCACCTACATTTGTCGAAGAATTGTAAAGTTGTCCAACAATTGTGGGTCAGGGTCAAGTGGCCCATTATAGGGGTAACTCAAATTTAAACGTCAGTCGGGGCGCTTACGTTACGTAAATTAACAAATAAAAAATAGAGTAGAAATGTTTGTTGAGTAGTTAAGCCTGGAATTTGGGAATCTGATGTTAAAGATACATTATTCTTGTTTCTAAATTAACTTTCCTACGTACAATTACAGCAGCGATTTGATTAGGAGGGAACATTGCCACATGTGGTTAAAATTTGCCGTAGATTCTTTTGTTTCTCGAACTTTAGAATATTTAAAATGTTATATCTAGGAATCGCAGGAGGAAATTCTGTGCTTTGTCGTTTCAGATTATATAAAATTTAAATATATTCGAGCATAAATTTTGCAAGCACTAGTAAAGTTAGAGATTTTAAGATATGATTAGGATCCACGCGTTCACGGTTGTAAAAATAGTAAAAGAAATTTTATGTGGGAGTTTTTCAAGTAGATAGGGGATAATCCTATTTTTTAGTAATCGCTAATTTACAATTTAGTTTGAGTTAAAATTATATCGTTGGAAATTGTTTCTTTGTAAGTACAATTTCTGCACGAAAACGTAGCTTTCGGATTTAGAATATTAGCGACGGTGAGACGAGAAGGCTTTCTGATAAATTATTTAAGAAGACAAAGAGGGTGGTTTTTATAATACGTTGATTTAGGATCGATTTTCGAAATCATCTTGATGCACTATTTTTTTCGAAGTACTTTAAATGCTAGTGACGTAACTTCTCAACGCGCTTTCCGAAATTTATCTGATTTTTACCACGATTACGATTTTAAGGAATGGTATTTTTATTATTGCTGATTTGACGAGAAATATATCATGGCGAAATTCGTAACGGAATCTAGGTCCATCAAAGAGAGACGTTGAACACGTGATGTGGTCTTGGACGTACTGAATTTTCTTATCTTCTAACGGTGTTATTGGGATTTAAAAAATTATTCAGCCACCACGGATATCTTGTTATGTTGTGTCTCGATAGTCAGTAGTGACATTTCCTCACTGTTGGAATATAATCGTGCTTTTTTCGGATTCTTACATTGCAGGTTAGGTATAATCAGTTGATTATCACGAAATCCATCCTCGTTCACAGCTATTCAAGCAAATAGAAAAATTGCTGTGAATATACATTATTGCTTTAATAAGATTTCTGTATATGAAGGGCGAAGAACGTTTTGTAAATAAATTAATGTGTAGGTATATTAAGCTAGATGATACAGTTACTGAAGGTGTGTTAATATAATTCAAAAATAAACGGTTCGTTAAAGTTTGGCGACTGTGAAGTTGCTGTGAAGCTGTGTGAAGGGAGATTCAAGCGTATCGGAGCCTGCCGGGGGTCAATTGTACAATAAATACCTATACCACTGTGCAAAGGAAAGGGGATATGTCAGAGTGAACGTTTGTATAAATTAAGGTAACTACTTCCACACTATTTGTTTTGGTGGTGATTGTAATAGTTTTTTTTTAATTGTATTTTTCAGGGGGAATGCATGCACGCTTTCCTTAATTTATAGTTTTGTTTAGGAGTTCTTCAGGTGATTAAATTAACTTTATGAAAGTGTATTCACCCGTGTGCGTATTATTTCATGTTGTGCGTTATTTTTGTGTTATTCTGATTATTAAACACAAATTTGTGTATTAATAAATTTGTCGAATTGATGTGTTCGACGTTATTAATATTGCGTTTTATGTGTTGTTTAAAATTAAGTTACTAAAGCATATGATTTGGGGAATTTGAACCTTGCAAAAGTCAACCCGATTTTATTATTAGATTTTACAAATTAGAATGTATTTAATGAAATTTCTGATTTTAATTTATGTCATTATCATAATATACGAATAGTGTACTTTGTCATCACGTATTATTACTGATGTAATATCAAATTTAAAAGATTAGATACCGAGTGGTTTATTTAGCTTATGGGAGTTAATTTAAGCAACTCTACAGTGGCAACGTTCAATTATTTTTTTAGATTCGAAATGAAAGCTTTAACGCAACAAATTGCGAGAGATTTCTCCATTAGAATAATCCCTACTTTGAGCTATTTGTATTTTTTTATTTTAAGAAATAAGCTTCGCTAGGTTTAACGCAACGTAAAAATAGAGTAAATAAGAACGTTGATCGACCAGTTGCTTTATTAGCACGTCATGTTATTGCGATTACTTGCAGATATTTTGAAGCTTTGGAGGAGACTTCGGATAGAGAATTTAATTCACCGATTTACTTGGTTTGCGACAAAATGTAAGCAAGCTTTTTTCGTTTGTTTGGAACTTAGCTGTGAACTATTTGTATTTAGGTATTACGACCCCTATTTTGACATTTATAACCATTCGGGGGCCCATGCGATTTATGGCTTACCTTTATTGTATTCTACGTATTGCCAGCTGGCCTAATCCCAAAATTAGTAACACGCCCACCCCCTTTATTCTACTGAGCTACTGTCCCCTTCTTTATCTGTTACTTCCGATTTACGCCATTTTTGCCCGTAACAACATTAAAAGGATTAAAAAAGGTAGTATGTGGGTTGGGGCAGTTCTGAGGCCACACTGGCGACGTGGAAAAGCTCTTAAGCCCCGCCCCACATTTTGAAGGTTGAAGCTTACACCAATCAGTGAGGTACGCGAGCACTTAAGTCATGTCCCCACATTTTGAAGCTTACAAAGTACTAAGGTCTAAGCCCCGCCCCCACATTTTCAAGGTTATACAGTGCAAAGGTCTCGCAGTACAAACGTTATGCAATACAAAGGTTACACATGTAAGCGTTTATACATCGACATAACTACAAACGTTTCAAGGATATATAAAAGTATTATGATCGTCTACCCACCCAAATTTTTAACGCTCACACAAAAAAAGAAAACGATACGTTGTAATGTGCAAAAATCGATGTTAAAATCAATGTTATATAATCAACAATTTGTTAGTTTTACTTTATTGAAATTAAATTAAAAATGTTCTAAATTAACAGAGTAGTGCCACCTATCATTAACAGTTCTGCCGGTTTCAAAACTGTCTACATCAAGTTAACTGCTTAGTATGTTTGATCACCGCTATAGGCAGTGCAGGTAATAAAATGGAGAAACAGAAATACAATATCTTAAATATTGGTAACAACGTCTTATATAACTAAGTTTCCGGTAAAAACGTCCTACGAAGTATTTGGGTCGCCATTGAGTGAAAATTGAATACGTTTCTTGAAAAAAATTTTTATTCTTACTTTATTAATGTCGAAAGTTCTAAAATTGAAAATTCAATTAAAATTATTCATTAAAGTATTGCTGTAGTTCCTATTTGCTAATGATTACTGCTCGTTGAATGTAGCGGATATGCATAATAAACATTTTCGCTCATGGGTAAGATATTTTCTTTCTCTTGAATTTTCGTCGAAACAAGTCAGAGCTTTCCATATAGCATATGTTGACTACATTGTGACTAAATTTGCACTATAAACTCTCATGTTTCGTTAACTGCCCTCTGCATTTGCCGATATATGGTAAACGACCTAAGAGTGTGATTCGGTTGATAATATTACCTGTTTTGTCTAGTAATATATACTTACATTTTGTAAACAGTCATCTAGAATTTTTCTTTGTTTGGTATAAATACCATATTATGTATATCCCTCGTATGTAACTCACTATTGTTGAACTTATTTAATGGTTGAGTAGCATTAACTTCCCTTATTGTGCGTTTATAAGTATATAACTTAGACATACTGGTAAAACAGACACCGATCGCACCCATTGCTTAGTTAAGGTGGCGTCTTCATTATTCACGTCAACTTCCTTCCCATCGTCTTTTAATTAATTCCTGCGTCCGCGCTACTATTGACTGTTCGTGACGACGTTTTGCATAGTAGCATTCCCATTACACCGCATATGTTTGTAATCCAATTTGTTCTTTTACTTCCAAATTTAGAGCGGAATATTGCGCCTTTTTAAACTTTTCTTTTAGATTTAAGGATTAGTGTGGGTTGGAGTGTTTAGGTTATACGCGACTTGAATTTAGTTATCTGCGTTATCTATGTTTAAATTCTTGTGAGTGGCAATCTTTGCTACTTATTATTATACTTATTTAATGGTTATGGGCGGCAAGTCAAAGTGCCAATTTTTTTATTTATTTTTATTCTGCTGTATATGAACTTTCCTTTTGAGCTTCATAACAGTGAAAGATGTTTCAACGAACCCGATCAGTTTAATTAGCAATTAAAAACTTAATAATTTTTTTTCGGGAGAAATATCTGCTCTCTCCGGTTTGCGTTCGTCAGTAGATATTTGTTAGGGTTGAACACCCATATTATATCACCGAAAAAGGTTACCATCGGGATAGACATCGCATGTGTCCATTTATTTTGTTGGGAAGATAAATAATCATCGTCTGTAATAACTAATTGTTATCGTTATGTTTTAGATATTTATACAAAATTTGTTCCGTCCTTTTTGTTGGGGAATTTAAATAAAACAGTATTACTACGGGTACCGGCTTTTACTTATTGTTTCTTTTTCTTCCCCCCCTCTTAAAGCTTTGCGAGGGTCTCACTCATTGAACCTAATTTACTGTGTTAAAGCATGTGGCGCTCAATTCTTGCTTGCTCTTCCTATCCTTTATTCGTACAAATTCTCTTATCTCGCCAACCTAAATATCTAGACCGTTTATCTACGACCCAAAACTCCCCACTCCAACAAAGTGCTTTTCGGTTAATTGCCGGTTAACTAAGTTCCCCTATTTTATGTTACGTGGCTGGTTAGACACATTGCAATGTTATTGTATTTATTCGCTTTATGAACAGAGTGTACAGGTGATTTATAAAAAATTATAGCTATATATTAACTATTGATATGAGTAACATCACAAAAAATGTTCCTGTAGTGGATTGTCAGTTGGTAACCATTAGATTACTCAACACATGAAGCATTTAACTGCATCGTCAGTAGATGTACAAATGAGTCCTGCTGCAGCAAGAGATAAAAGTGAATAAGTATAATAAAGAACTTAAGCCCCGCCCTCCATATTTTGAAGGTCTCACGGTACAATGACTACACAATAAAAATGTCTCACACTACAAAGGTCTGAGCCCCACCCCCACCACTTTTCAATGTGTCCCAGTACAAATATCTCACATCACAAAGGTTACCTAATACAAAGGTTACACGATATAACGTTTATACAACAATATAGTTACAAACGCCTCTAGCACACATAAGAAATTATGATTGTCTACCAAACCAAAATTTTTACCGCTCACAAAAAAAAAGAAAATGATATGTTAATGAATTTACATGCTTTATGAATATATTGTACGGTAATTTAGAAAAAAATGTACCTATGTATTTTTTTATTGCTATGAGTAACTCACAAAAAGTCAAAAAAAGTTCCTGTAGTGAATTATCAGATGGCAACCATTATATTACTCCAGACATGAAGCATTCTACTGCATCGTCGGTAGATATAATAATAAACCTGCTGCAGCAAGCGATGAACATGAATAACTATAAAAAAGTGAAAATAATTGAAACTAAATTGTAATTGAAAAAATGTCATACCAAGAAAGGTATAAATTTATATTGAAACACTTACAGATGGAACTTCTTGTAATTAATTCTGAGTGTTAATGGAAATTATTATTAAAAAATTATAAAATAAAGTTTGATTTAAAACAAGTGCAGAAAAGGTTCTTGTTTTTTTATTTACATCAAGCCATTTGGTTTCAACTGTAAAAAAAGGAATACAGTTAAGAGTACCTAAATAACTTATTTAAATGCATCATAAATCCAATAAGAGCAAATTAAAAAAAACTTACCACTATAAGAAGCTAAAAACTTTCTACATATTGTACAATGCAGGAACGACAGAATGAAAATGATATTAAGTTAAACAACAGATTAAAAAAATTAAGCTGCGTTATCAATCACGTGCTTTCGAACTATATACTATGTTGCTAGATGGTTTCGTTATTAACGAAAAATTCAAATGAGTAACATGTATTACCAAGAATAGTTTCTGTATTGAAATATTTTTATGAAGTTAATACGTTGAGAATAACAAAAAAAGTAGAAGCACGAGAAAGTACTTACAATATTACGCTGCGAATAAATTATAATCTTTGGAACTAATAAAATAGTTTACCTAAGACAAACAATGTAATGATAAAATCAAATAAGTCATTATGTAGAGCATGGCGCATAAACTGAGTCAATAAAGCCTTCATTGACATTATTGTTCGGGTAATTTTGAGCTTCCAAAGAGTATGCAATAGCTTCAAATCACTTCATCATTTAATTATAGATAGTATACAAAGTAGCATAAAGAAATAATATTTTGGAGATATCACCACCAAAATTTGGTACATAAGAGCGGGCTGGTCCACTAGAGACGTAACCTGTTTCCATACAAGTGGTAAAGTTCAAGGTGTTGCATCTTGTCTTTAAATAATGGTAAATATTTATTTATGCTTAAATTATTTTTTGACACAGAAAAATTTTTCATATTTATGCTTTATTTATTGCATTATTTTTTTTCTTGGAAAAATGTTTTTCTTGAATATTTTTGTTTAATTGGACTTAGAATAATTTCAAATGTTGGCGCTAAGAATACTATTTGGTTTTCAGTAAACCAACTTCCAACTGGTGACATCGTATGGAAAGACATAGCTTGATTATTAGTTAATTGAAATCAACCAGGACTCATGAATGCTGAAAAAGGTGAGTGTCTAACCATGATAATAATAATGTATACTTGATACAGGAGATATATGTCCATGATAAATTCATGGGCTAGTATACCTAAAGCGTCTAAAGGCAATAAGTATTGAGGCAAAGGCGTCTTATAACAACCTTTGCTATAGAACGTATATTATTACCGTGGGCGCTATTTCTAGATAGTTCTACAATACTTTAAGTCGGAAGTGCATTAAAGAATAATGACTGTAAACTTACAGTCCAATTATTTTGGTCATTATTTAGCGACATATGCTCTCTGCATTTTGATATGCAGGAATAGACCGAAATCTCGAAAATTAAAACTGAGCATCTGATACGTCAAATTCTAAGAACTGCCGAATCTGGGAAAGTTGTTTAACAGGTTATGGTATAAAGACTGAATTAATGTTTATTACCGACGAAGATTAATGAATCAGACTAAGCAGAACAAACAGTTCAGTATTATTATCCGAACAAGGGATCAACCTATTATTTTCAGCTATGGGTGTGATAAATCAGAAGCTGAATTATATGAACGATTATAGTAATTATTCGATGTACAAAGATTTCACAAATAAGTAGCAACGAATACCTATATAATGAAGGTCTAAGCGAAGAAGAAAGTATATTATATAGAGTCAAGTTTTACGTCCAAATCTTAGATTACTTTCCGAGAGTAGCGAGAGTATTCATAACGTAATTATTGATTTGAAATTGCCGTCGATACTTTCGGCATATTGGTCCCATACTTTTTAACTATTTATTAATGCCCTGACAATCAATTTTACATCTCCGTGCAACGTCCTACGTTATGCAGGCGACACTAACATAACTGTTGCTTGTAGAATGAGTTTACGGGCAGTGTAATGCAATCGGGGAAAATTGATCTTTCCATGATTAATTTTCATTATGCAAATAAAGGTTTATTAGAGCAACTATACTGTGCGCTCAGCAAGTAACGGATAAATTCACTATTTTCGAAATCGTTAATTTATGGTCAAAATCCTGCGACACGTCGATTTTTTATGTTGAGTCCGGACTTTATGCTGCGTCGCACATGTAGATGGCGTTACGCACTTTCCGGATATGACGTCAAAGTTTATATATTTAAATGGCAACCCTGTATGTTTTTCGCGGAAATCGATGCATCTATTCCTCCTGAGTTCAAAAATACCCTATTTACTGGGATTATTTGGAACAGTATGCGCGATATTAATTATTAAATGTGGCATAATGTGTGAGTGTTGTCAATGTTTGCGTTAAATTAAGAATCTGGGTACTAAACAGTGCACGACATTTATTAAAATAAACATAAACTGAACGAAAACAAACATAAAATAAGCCTTGAAAGGGTTTTGTCTTCCGGTGACAAAAATACGTACTTCAAGTCTATCTATGTGGTTTTCGGCCACTTAAAAATAAAAACTAAACTCCATATCGAGTTACCTAGGTGCTTGTTGTTTTGAAAAAAGCCTACATTTCAATTACACCAAATTCGTTCTTGATTAACACTGCACCACTTTTCGAATTATGTTACATTTAATAATTAATATGGCGCGTACTGTTTTAAATAATTCCAATAAATAGGGCATTTTTGAACTCAGGAAAAAGAGTTATATCGATTTAACGTCATATGCGGAAAGTGCGCAGCGCCTTCTACATGTGCGACACAGCATAAAGTCCGGAATCAAAATAAAAAATAGACCAGTCGCAGGATTTTGATCACAAATTACCGATTTCTAAAATAATAAATTTACCCGTTACTTTCTGTGCTCACTGTATAATGTATTGACAAAACTTATAAAGCTGAATAAAGTTGTATAGTGAGTGACGTTATTAATAATAATAAAATACTGTTTTGCACAAAATCCGTTTTATTTTTGCAGGAAAAAATGTAGAATCTCAATTAAAATTGAATAATCTTTTACATTATAACTGTAACCTATTACTGCTGAAAGAAATTGTAATAAAAAATTAATAATCGGGTGTAGCGGTTGTTATTAGTAATTTCACCCCTAATATTACTTATACTTCTAATAATAAATAGAAGATTTTCTGCCTTCAGCTCAGTAAATGATTAAATGGACCATGTTCTTAAACTTTGATTTGATGTAATTAGAAAATGTGTGTGTGGTTAGATATGTTCGCTTTACAAAAGATGTAACTTCAACCTGTAAGTAAATGTTAAAATACCTCGGACGCTAACTTATTTTATGGAAAACAGGTAAACCGTAAATGTAAAGTTGAAAACAATAATAAGCTTTGTTATAAAATCTTTAAGTCAAGTTAGAAAGTAGAAAATGTTAATACTAATGTTTGCAATTTAAAAATACCTTATACTAATGATTAGAAATGAAATACCTGTTGTAATTTAAAATTTTAGTTGTCACTGGTATACTGTTACTGTTAAAAAAATGCTGACGAAGCCACGCTTTCAGATTTGGTTGTGTAATTAATCTTGAAATGGAAATAAAATAGAGTTTTGATATTCGTTGTTCCCAAATGAATAAATTCTTTTACAAAATTCCAAACTTGGTTGATTTAAATGGGTTAATGTACCATTTATTTATAATTCTGTATAGCAACAAACTTCTATTGCGTCATCCTTGTTAAATTGAAACGTAATAATACAATGAAATTACGTAAAAGGAAAATTTAACGTTATAAAAGTAAAAATAAAAGTGAAACAAAAGTAAAATAAAATTGCCTAAAAAGGATAAATATAATAGACAAAGAAAAATAGGTTTAGTTAAATTTACGACACTTTTTAATAAAAATATTCAAGAGCAAAAATGGAAGCTTATTGCTTTCATTATCGTAACAACAACGACTTCAAAATAGATGTCCGCGCATGAACTCAATGTGCCAAACGAAATGCGCGTACTACTCCACTTTAAAACATCTAAACGCATACTTTTCAGCCACTAAGGTAGGCAATTCACATGACAAACATGAACGAAGTTGCCTAAATTATAGTAAATTTCGATACAACTTAAAAAGGTTTGTTACAAAATCTAAGAATTTGACTTAAAGGTTTGCCTCTAGATAAAATCCTTTCTTAATTATATAGATTCGTTGCTACTTCATTTGTATAATCTTCATACACCTAATAATTACTATAATCATTCATATAATTCAGTTTCTGATTTATCACACCCGTAGCAGAAGCGCATATGTTCGGATAATAGAAAACTGATTTCTCGGCTTATTCTGATTGTCGATAATAAATATCAATTTAATTTTTATACCATAACCTATAAAGACAACTTTCCCACATGTCGCTAGATGATGTCCAAGATAATTGTACCACAGCTTTAGTAATTTTTCTTTAATGAACTTCCGACTTCAAGTACAGTAGAGCTGTCTAGAAATAACGACCACGTTAATAATAAACGTTCTAGAACAAAGGCTTTAATAAGACGCCCTCGCCGCAATACTTATTACTTTTAGACGCTTCAGGTTCATCATCCATGTCGTCCGGTTGACTTCATATACAAAACTTTTGGTGGTGATGTCTCCAAAATGTTATTTTTTTATGCTACTTTATACACTATCTATAATTAAATGATAATCCTATTTCTTATTTCACGCAACTTTGTATTAGAAGTAAGACCTTGAAAATGTGTTTTTCTGTTAATGTTCATTCATCAAAT
Organism: Vesta saturnalis; assembly: GCA_036346205.1. Lineage (NCBI taxonomy): Eukaryota > Metazoa > Arthropoda > Insecta > Coleoptera > Lampyridae > Vesta > Vesta saturnalis. The sequence continues at coordinate 2,362,336 of JARFJB010000576.1, read as the reverse complement.
ATTAAATTTACCTTTTATATTTTAAGATTGTTAATTTTATAATGATTACTAATTACAAGTTTTTTGCAGTGATTTGAAGCTATTTCAGACAGTTTTGCCAGTTCAAAATTGCCCGAACAATAATGTCAATGAAGGCTTTGGTGGTTCAATTTGTACACCATGCTCTATACAATGACTAATCTGATTTTATTATTTACATTGTTTGGTAAATTATTTTCTTAATTCCAAAGATTACAATTTATTAGCGTAATACTATGAGTACCTTCTCGTGCTTCTACTTTCTTTGTCATTCTCAATGCACTAATTTCATAAAAATATTTTAACACGGAAACTATTCCCAGTAGTAAACATCACTCCTCTGAACTTTTCGTTAAAAACGAAACCGTCTAGCAAGATAGTATATATATATATATATATATATATATATATATATATATATATATATATATATATATATATATATATATTCGAAACTATATGATTGATAACACAGTCTTAAGCTTTTAGTCTATTAATTAACTTAATTGATAAACTGTTTTGTGAATTATATCATTTTCATTCTGTCGGTCCTTTTTTTCAAACAATTATAATTTAGGTTTGATTCTTTTTTTTTATAGCTATTGAACCTCCATCGCTAACTGCAGCAGGATTCATTTCTACATCTACCGGCAATGCTGTAAAATGCTTCGCCTGGGGGAGTAATATAATGGTTGCTATCTGGTTATATAATAATAATTAACATATAGGTATAATTTTTTTTCTAAATCACATTAAAATCTGTTCATAAATGAAATAAACACATTAACGTGTCATTTTCTTTTTTTGTGTGAGCGTTAAAATTTTGGGTCTAGTAGACGATCATAATTTGTTATGTGCCCTTGAGACGTTTGTACTTGCGGTGATGTATAAACGTTTACATTGTATAACCTTTGTACTGTGTAGCCTTCAAAGTGTGGATGGCGGGGCTTAGACCTTTGTACTTTGAGACCATTGTTCTGCGTATTTTTCAAAATGTGGGGGACGGGGCTTAAGCGCTCACTGATTAGTGCAACCTTCAACATTTAAAATGTAGTGGGAGAGGTTTAGGTGCTTGTCCACGTCGCCAGTGTGACACTTGAACCCGACCTTGAAAATGTGATGGTGGTGGACCAGAACTGTCCAAACCTACCTACTAAAGGTAATATTTACGAGATCAGTAGTCTGGACTTGAGAAACTAATTTTACACTGGCTTTTTAGGTAAAGCAAAACTTAGCCTTAAAAGCTTACTACTGTGTTTAAAAGATCGTTATTTTTAAAAGAGTTAATACAAGATTGTTATGTGTTTTTCCATAGGATATTCAATCGGCAACAATTAACCTCAATTAAGGCTAAAGCAATTTGATAAAAAAGCTAAGTTGCAAGAGGTCATATAAAGCTCATTAGTTTCCGAGTTCGAAAGGATAAGCTTTAACATAATCTTTACACAACGGTAACACACACACGCACTGAAATTATTAAGCGCCTCTATCGTTTGGTCTTTAATTGCGTCGAGTATGCAATCATAAACGGTAAGATTTCTCCCTTTAGCAGTCAAACAGCGCCGTCCACGAACATAAAACATAGGAGCAGTTCCAGCCAACATTTGACTAGATAGACAATACGCAATCCTTCTAGACAAAAATGGGAAGTTAAGAATGGAGCTACCAGTCGGTCTTTATATTAAAAGAAATTATAGAATTGGACCGCTTCCTCAACTCAAGGAGTGAAGTTCCTAAGTGGATATGTAATTTAGGAAGAGGTTAGACTGCTAGGATCGGTGACTCCGTATTCTATGATTCAACACTTAAAAATTATGAGTCACAAAAGTCATACGAATGGAAACTGCTCTTCTCAGGGCTAAAATTGTTTGACTACGGAGGCAGAAAGCACTCTGGTTCACGTCAAATGGAGCACTACAGCATAATGTCCAAAAGCCGCCAGAGTGCGGGAAAACATAAATGCGATTTACTTAACAAGCCTTGCAGTTCATTTAAATCCTTTCACAGTGTAAAGAGCCGAAATCCTCTACTAAAATTGCAGAATTTCAATTAATAAATTTTATCCCCTCGTCAGAGTCTCCAGCCCCACTATTTACGCGACCATCAATCTCTAAACTAACGCCACTAGCAAAATCCGTCCCCGCCTTCCTCAAATTTCCATACAACTACGAAACGCGCTACCGAGGGGAGATTCCGCATTATATTTCTACTCGAATACTCCTGTACCCCCGGGCCTTCGGTCGATTAGATTCGCCTTCACCTGCATGTAAGTTTTTACACCAACACAAACACTTGTGGAAGACGTTACGTTGAGAGTTTTATTCCTGGTGTTGTTTCCCACCTACACAGTCGGACAGATAGGGCGCCTGTCTAAATTCACAAACTTACACTCCCACGCCACCACAGAAACTTACTGAAGTACAGAGTTCCACTGAATTGAAAGCGATAAACCAGACCAAGATCCGATAATCATTTCTGACTTATAGTTCCTGTCCGTGTAGTAATTACATAGATAAAAGTAAGTAATGCATTTTCTCTCACTTCACGTAAATAGCCCGTTAATTAAAATTTACTCCATTTCGGAAGTAAATCCTACATCTGTCCTGGATCGGACGTCGCGATAAAACCCAGATTACAAAATTATTCATGTATCAAACAATCTTTAACATCAGACTACGTAAAACGTGTATTTTGTCCTGCCCGCCTATGTAAAAATATAAGCATTGCAGTAGACTCATCGTTTCTGAAGGTTTAAATACCTTATACAGCCGCACCTAGATAAGAGATTCACCACCACCACTATCATTTCTCCATAAGTCAGTCACTAACGACGTATACCCCTTGTGAATAAATTACTCGGTCCCGCACAAAATATTCTATACGAGAATATTCACCATCAAATTTGCTTGGTTAAATTAACCCTATAAATTCAATATCTACCTGTATCCACCAACGCGTCGGTTGCTAAATAAGGATAAACAGATATCAAAGAACACAAAACCCCTCTCATTAAAATTTCAACTAGTTGCGAAAAGCTAACTACAACACACTCTAATTCCCCTTAATTAGTTTCAAACGCTCATTAAAACTGCTCCTATTCGTTAAATAAATCACATTGGTTATAGTAAGTAGAAAATTGCGTTAAAATTGTATGAAAGTGTTTAGGTATAAACTGTTGAAATGCAAGTTATTTAATTTTAAAGATATCGATTTTATTAATGACCTAGATTTCGGGTATACGAATGTTCACCGCTTTGCATTATCCCTTTTAAAATATTTCAACGAGAAATAAAATTGTTATGGCACCGTTCTTAACTGTAAATAAAATTTGTATACTACCGGCCGTACCATACAGGGTCGTAATCAAAATATTTCCTGATCTTGTTTATTTATTTTTTTAACGTATGTCGGTTTAAATTTATCCTATTTTCGTTTCATTATTATAACTGTGCCGTTAATCTTGTATGTGTCAAACATTTTCTTGTTTATTAGTCAAAGTGAAACATCAGGTAGCAAAAGATTAGCCCTATTTAAGAGAACCTACGCCCACCCTCGACTTGAGCTATTAGCCGCGGTAAAACATAAGAAACGTATTTTTAGTCCATCAGGCCTATACAAAGTAAATCTACTAGTAATAGCATTTAAAAAAAAGGGATTAAAACGTGCATACCTCTCCATTTAATACATAATTCGCATGAAGTTTTAAACGATTATTAGCTTCTTATAGAAGATGTTGCATAGTTATCCTACAAAAATGTTACTAAAACTATTTCATTTCTTTTAATACCCATTTTGTATGTTGGGAGGTCGTGTGTTGTTCCAGACCCCATATTTTTTAATGACGTGTCGATCAGTTTACAAAAAAGTCACAAATAAAAAAGCTGAAGTAAAACAAAAAAAAGTTTATACGAATTTAAATATTATCTCTTTTTAAAATAACAAAACGTCACTGTCACAGAAAAGTTAATACTTTTTGCTTGTGCCCACGGCACCTCTAGTTTCAGCCTGTTGTTGAAAGTGTAAACGTGTTTTTGAAATGGTATATTCTATCGCGGAAAGGGTAGAAATTGGTGCAATTTGTTATCGAAATGATGATTGTACTAAAGCTACAGCACGAATTTTCAATGTGAATCATCCAAATCATCCAGGAAAAAACGTAAGCCACCAGTATGTTAAACAACTGATGGACAAGTTCGCTGCAACGGGTTCGGTTTTGAACAGAAACGTGAAGTAATTGGTCCAGTTCGAAATGAAGCAGTTGAAGTGGCAGTTTTGAGTCACGTACAGATGGACAATCAGTAGTCGATTAAAGCTGTGTCTCAAGCTTCTGGCGTATCCCGTTCCATTGTTCATCGAGTTTTAAAAAAATACAAGTTTCATTCATTTAAGATAATGCTGGTTCAAGAGTTAGATGAAGATGGCTTTGATCGCCGTAACCAATTTTGCGAATACTTTAGTGAACAACTTGTATTGAACCAAAATCTTCTCTACAATACATTTTTCTCCGACGAATGCACATTTATGTTGAATGGCGAAGTGAATATACACAATTGTCGTTACTCCTGAAGAATTGAATGTTTGGGCAGGAATTTTGGGCGACATATTGTTGGACCATTTTTCATTGAAGGTAATCTCAATGGAAACACCTATGTATTGGATGATACAATTAATCCTATGATAACAGAGTTGTTGGAAAGTGAAATAACTTTCCAACACGATGGAGCGCCCCCCCCCCCCCACCCACTTGCTGTTGCTGTGCAGCAATCTTTGGATGACCATTTCCCATAGCATTGGATTGGCAAAATAGGTACCGCAGAATGGTCACCAAGATCTCCGGATCTATCCACTTTGGACTTTTTACTGTGGGGCCATTTAAAATCACGAGTGTACGGCACGCAGCCTGAAACACTAGAAGTGCTACGTCAGAGAATTGTAGGAGAATTTCGATTAATAACAGCGTATGTCTTGAATAATGTTCGAACAGAATTTGAAAACAGGATGCATTATTGTATGCAAGTTAACGGTGATCATTTTGAGCAATATAGCAAACAGATTTTGTTTATTATTTGCTGAAACTCTCTTATTTGTGACTTTTTTGTAAATTAATCGACACATCATTAAAAATAAGTGATGAGGTAGTGTGTAGTACATAAAAAACTTAAAAGAAACAGGACATTTGTGTATAAATCACAACGCGTACATTGGTTTGCGAACTTTTCGTTTTTCGACAATAACTCTGTGAAATCTCAACCGATTCCTAAAAACGATGCATCGCTGTATTCACAATGAAAGGTGCTTTAAAATGGCGTGTCATATGTGGGGTAGTTGCATTTGTAATTTTATAGTTGGGGTTGGTAGGGAGAGGTGGACATATCGAGTTGGCTCGACTACAAAGAGCCCCCCCCCCAAGAACAAAAATCGACGGCTCACGGCGAATTTTGAAATATTTTTCGGTTTTCTGATCCCAATTTTTGGTGGGAAACCCTGTATATTACTTACTTGAATATCTGGATTTTGTGCAAGGCTGTATAAGATAAAACTAATTCCAGCAGATGTCGTGTCATGTCCCTGCGAGAAATAGTGATAATATTAGTTTTTTTTTCGCATAATTTTAAAATACCTCAAACATAAATGTATCAACTTCCTGGCGAATATCTTCATATGAAATGAAGTTACCATCTTCTTTGTACTGTAGCATAGTATCTAAAAATGTTAACCTCTGTTTTATCCCGAAATCTTCATGGTTCTCTTTGATAGTATTATTTCGTGCCAACTCTCTTTTTCTTGATGCTATTACTGAGTTCGTAAAATTATGCAAATATTGCAATGCTTTCTCTTGTTTTTGATAATCACTGGTAAATGAAAACGTAAAATCAAACGTTTTTAAGATGGTGGATGTTCGTTCTGCGATAACTTCACAAATTTCCTTTACCGTAGTTACATACTTAGAATCAGAATTTTCTTGTGCATGTACATTTGTGCCCATTGAAGTAGCTAAACGTTACGTACCAAGTTAATTAAAGTAATCACATCATGCATTAATCAATTACCACAAATTATATCTAAGGTGCACAACGTTACATGTAAATAAATATCCACAGATGGTTTGTCTAGTTCCTCTTCAAGTTTATTTAACAATAATTCACTATATTTGTTGAATACTTCTATAAACTGCTCTAAAATCTTAAAATGAAACGCTGGTGTTAACATTTTCCTGTGTTTCTTCCATTTTTCATCTGAAGAGTATCAATACAGTATGCGAAGTAATTATTTAAATAAGAAATACTCACTAGAGCTTGTAAGTAAACCCAATCCTAGCCAGCTGTGAAAAAATTTGTACGTATCTGCCTTTTCCAATATATTAGAGGATCTTAATATTTCTTCGATTAATTTAGTATCCGTTATAAATAAGCTTGGTTTATCAAATGCGATGCGTGCTTTATACACATTTCCGTATTTTGTTTGATATTCAAAAAATTTATGTATTGCGTCTATAAATAATTGCTATTTTATACTATATTCAAACATTTGTTATTACCTATAACAGGTCCAAATTGATGTAAATTTCCTACGATAGGTAATGGTGTAGGTCCAGGAATATGTTTAAGGTGCTTTTCTGCATTGTAATAAAAATAAAACCATAACGTTAGCACCACCAAAAATGGTAAAATCAAGAACAGTCCTATGACTATCATTGTTTTTTATTTTATCTTTTACTAATTTTAAGAAACCAAAATCTTATAAAACCTATTTGGAAGTGAGTTTCAAATATATAATTACACGTTTCAATATGTAGATAAAAAGGAAGCTTGTAATCAGACACAGATTACAGCAATTTAGTATTTATTGCTAGATTGCAATACTTAAGTGGTTAAGAAATTCAAGTCATCTGTTACGTAAGATGTTATGTAAACTATTTTTTTTTTAATTAGTTGACCAATATGAAACATTTACACAAATAATTATACTTTTTTTTATAAATAATTATAAAATTATTATAAGTTTTTTGTTATCAACAAATAAGTTCAAATTTGGAATTTTCAGTTCTACCATTGACTAAAAAATTTTAAAAAAATTTAAGACACGCAAGTGTAATGTTAAATTGCGTTCCCAACATGCTGCCTTTTTCTAATGGAACCCCTGCTCCCCACCACCCGCAAGCTGCTGAATTGTAAACTAACGACATCGTTGCAAATTTTCTGAACTGATTACTCGACTGCACGAGTCATGACGAGACTGATTGTCATTGTCGGGTCGGCGCCATCCGTCTACATACTCATAGATAAATAAAAACCCTACATACTATAAACGGTATTGTTTCCCTAGCTATTATTATTCTTTGAAATAATATTTTTATTTCCAATATATGAAACTAAATTGATACCAAATAAATAGCTACCTGTGTATCCAATGATTATTTATAAATGTACAATATAAAGCAAAAATATAAATTGCTAATAGTCAAATCGTACCACGAATTTTTTTACGAAAAATATTTAAGGGGTAATTTTTAAAAACTGTATTCAGGGCGTTATACAGTTTTGTCGCATTATACGTAAAACCACATTCGAACAATGTTGTACGATGTGTAGGTATGGTAAAATTATTTACATATCTGATATTTTTAGAGTGAATTTTTTATTTCTACCAATTAATTTGCGGCGCAGATATGCAGGACTGTTCGTTATAAACATTCTATGTACAAAATTTAAGAAATGAAATTTCCACCTGTTTTTAAGGAGAGCCCATTTAATTCTTGCATGAAATCGCTAATATGGTCAAATTTGCGTAGACCACACATAAATCTGCAACAAGTATTTTGTAGATGTTGGAGCGTGTTTCTGTTAATGTAATTTAGAAATGGGTAATAAACAGTTAAACAATACCCATTAATGGGAGAAATTAATACTTCACATAATTTTTTTCTAAACTTAAAATTAATTATTGACTTATTAGTAAATAGTAATCGTAGTTTCATATAGGTGCTTTTGATCACGTAACTTACATGATCACTAAAATTTAATTTACCATCTAAAACTAAACCTAAATTTTTAATTCTCTCCGCAAAAGGTAAGGAAACACCGTTTTTTAAATTAAATTAGGAGAAATAATTATAAAAAATATAGAAATTATGAATAAAACAACTAATACAATAAATCGATTTAAATTTATTTCCCCATGTACATATTCCTCACTATAATAAATTACTATAGAAGAAATATATAAAACAAATCTCAAAAATAATAAAGATATTCAATCAAATAAAATAATTATACAAATTATTCTAGAATTTAAACTTAATAACTCGTACTCAATAAAAATTAGATAATCAAAAATCATAAAATATAAACTCCAAAAAAATTAAATTACTCTAAAAAAAAGTAAAAACGTAAAATAAAATTTACAAATTGAAATTATTTAAGATAAATTTTAATTCCACAAATTAATGTTTTTTTTTAAACTACTTAAGTAACAAATAAATAAATCACCAACAAGAAAAATTAAATTTAAAGGAACACAATGAAGAAATTTAAGTAAATATTCACGTAAACATCCAGAAGAATAAGAATATATCCCATTAATTAATTTTCCATGTTGAGTATTTGAATATAAATATAAAGAATAACAACCTCTAAAAAATGAAATTAATCTAATTAGAATTATTGTAATTCAACTATAAGAAACCAAACTATTAATTAATATAATTTCCCCTAATAAATTTAAAAAAGGAGGAGCTGCTATATTAGAAGAACATAATAAAAATCATCATAATCTTATTCTAGGTATAATATTAATTAAACCTTTCTTTAAAAACAATCTACAATAGATAAACGTTCATATGAACAATTAGCTAAACAAAATAATCCTGATGAACATAAACCATGAGAAATTATTATTACAATTGAACCATATAAACCTAATACATTTATTGTTATTAAACCTCCTCATACTAATCTCATATGTGAAACTGATGAATATGCCATTAAAGACTTAACATCCATTTGACGTAAACAAATTGAAGAAATAATAAAACCCCCTATTAAACCAATAATTATAATAATAAAATTACATTTTAAACCTATAATTATATAAATTCTTATAAAACGAATTAATCCATATCCCCCTAACTTTAACATTACGCCAGCCAAAATTATTGACCCAGAAATTGAACAGAATATCTAGGAATTTTAACTAAAAAATCAAAACTTGTACAAACATAAAAATAAATATTATTTAATGAAAAAGAAAGATAATAAATATCTAAAGTATAAAATTATTATATATATATATATATATATATATATATATATATATATATATATATATATATATATATATATATATATATATATATATACCAGTTTGAATACGTTTAGGTTGATAACCTCAACCTAAAATTAATCACAATATTGGAATTAATCTAATTTCAAAAAAAATATAAAAAATAAATATATTTATTGAACTAAATTTATTATAAGTTTTTTTTTTATAAAAAAACGTATAATTACTTAATATTAGTCAAGTTGCTTTGGTATGTGTGAATCCTTGCGACATTGCAGGCTCACATTCCATTAAAATAAGTAATTTGATTGTAATCTCATTATATTTAGAATTTACATCAGTTCTACATACATAAAGACAAAATTTACATCGATTGGGGCTTGAACTTTGATGGCGCAGTTGGTTAGCGCGGTACTCTAGCAAAGTACAGGTCGTAGGTTCAAATCTTACTCGAGGTAAACTTTTTATTTATGTATTTAATAAAATTAATAATAATTTTTAATTACATATTTAACTTTGAACTTATTAGTTCATAACAAAAACTTATAATAACTTAATATTACTCAAGTTGCTTTGGTATATGTGAATCCTTGCGACATTGCAGGCTCACATTCCATTAAAATAAGTAATTTGATTGTAATCTCATTATATTTAGAATTTACATCAGTTCTACATACATAAACACAAAATTTACATCGATTGGGGCTTGAACCTTGATGACACAGTTGGTTAGCGCGGTACTCTAGCAAAGTACAGGTCGTAGGTTCAAATCCTACTCGAGGTAAACTTTTTATTTATGTATTTAATAAAATTAATAATAATTTTATTGAACTAAACGTTATAAATAATGAAAATAATATTATTAAAACAACAAATAAAAAAAAATCACTATAATTTTTCTCAATATAAATTTTTCCTCTAGCTATAATTATTAAAGTACAAATTCAAATACTAAATAAAATTATTAAATATCTTAAATCGTCACACCCAAATACATATCTAATTGAACTATAAAAAAATCTAAAATTAAAATTAAAGAAAAATAATATAAAATGTAATAAAAAATAAAAACTGAATAATTCAAAAATAATTTTTTAAAAAACATAATTATATATTTTAAAATATAATATCATAAATAAATAAATAATTAATTAGCCCTTTTAAATTCGAGAAAATCATTTAAATAATTTCAATTTAATCAACCCTGATACAAATGGTACAAAAAATTAATTCTTCTTTTTAAAATTTTTAAAATTTCACTCACATTAATAATAAACTATAATAAAAAAAAAATTTCTTAATAATTAATACAATAAAAATATTTTTATTAAAAAATAAAAATAATTTAATTCAAATTAACTGTATAAAAAAGTAATCTTTTTAATGTAAATAAAAAACTTATCCTAAGCTTTAATTTGGTAATTCTAGATACACTTTCCAGTACATCTACTATGTTACGACTTATCTCAATTTAAATAAGAGTGACCGGCAATATGTACATGTTTTAGAGCATTTATCATATAAAATACATTTTTTATATTACTATCAAATCCACTTTCAAATAAAAATTTAAAATTATTTTCTAACAATAAAATAATTGTAACCCATTTCTACTTTTATATAAACTGCACCTTGAAAATTTAAATTCTTAAACAACGATATACAAACTTAATTAATAAAAGTGGAACTTATTGTGGAATATCAATTATAGAACATGTTACTTTGAACTGACTAAAATACCGCCAAATTTTTTAATTTTCATGAACAACAAATACTAATCTGGTTTAATAATTTACAATTAATATAATAGGGTATCTAATCCTAGTTTATATTTGAATTTTAATAAATTTAAGATTATTGTAATAATTAATATTCAAATTTAAATTTTACCTAAAAATTCATATATCAAATTTAATTAAACTAAAATTTAAAACCAAAAATATTCAATTAATCTATTTGTATAACCGCAATTGCTGGCACAAATTTTATTAGATTTATTAAAAATTACTGAAACATATATTAATAAATTTTCAATGTTAAATACTGAAAAAAAACTTTCTAATTAAAATTCTACATGTAAATTAATTTTAAAAGAAATAATAAAGCCAAAATTAAAATTTACTTTCAATTATTAGGTGGTAGGCATGTATACTCCATGCCAGCCGGGGAGGTACCACCACCCTTACCATGGGCTCCTAAATATTGGGTCTCCGATTTTCTGAGCTCGGTAAGGGCTGCCGGTTACCTTTTTCATCATCCTCAATCTATTCTCATCCTTATTCTTCCTTCTCGCCCTCACTTTCTTCCTATCGGATTAAAAGTCCCAAATTAAAAAATAAGATGGCTGTGGTTTCTAGGGTTATAAATTCCGGACGTAAAATTCTGCCCCATTCGGATGTCCGGGAGGGCAGGGCCCAAGCGACCTCGGTCATCGAAAGTATCAACTTTCTGATTCACTACTGCAACATCCGCGGTATCAGGTCTAATCTTAATGCTATTCACCAACATCTTGAACAATTACAACCTGATATATTGTTTCTGTCTGAAACACAAGTCTCCTCGGAAAGCTCCGAGTCACCCGACTTGCAATTTCCTCAATACCATCTTCACTCTAACTTTCGATATAAAGGAGGCGTATGTGCCTACATCAAGGACAGAATTGCTTGCAAGAGGGTTTCTTCCTTAGAAAATAAAAATTTTGACGTGATTTGGTTTAAACATTCTGGTCCTAATTTTGTGAAATTCTACTTTTGCATTTATAGGTCTCCTAATGACAGCAACTTTCAAGACTTCTTCGATTACCTTAGTACGAAAGTTGACTATCTCCTGTCTCAATTTCCATCTTGCGATATCTCATTTGTAGGCGATTTCAATGTTCATAACTCTAATTGGCTTCAATTTTCATCTACTACAAATCCCGCTGGTCATAGTGCAGAAACATTTGCTATTTCATGTGATCTCACACAAATGATTTCTGAACCCACAAGAATCCCCGATAACCCTAACCATACTCCACATCTTCTAGATCTCTTTCTTACATCAAACCCTCTTGTTTATAAAACTTCCGTTCTTTCGCCTTTAGGTCTTTCCGACCATTGTCTAATAAAAATCATTTCTACTGTACTTAATTCCACTGTTGTTCGCAAAACCGATAGAACCTTGTGGTGTTTTAAGTCAGCTCGATGGAGTGATTTACGGGATTTCTTTGCAACCTTTCCATGGCGTGAATATTGTTTTAAGTCGTCCTCTTCTTCGGAAATCGCTCTTTCAGTATCTGAAGTCTTCCTCATGGGAATGGAGTTATACATTCCGAAAAAACAGTACCGTGTAGGTCATTCACGTTCCCAACCCTGGTTCTATAAGGCTTGTTGTGATGCAATATCTTTAAAAAATAAATGTTACATTAAATGGAAATCTAATAAATCGGTTGACAATCATGTAGAATACGTTGGTGCTAGAAATATCTGCAAAAGTGTCATCACTAAAACTAAAAAGTTGTTCGAACAACGAAAATGCAATGAACTAGCTACATCTCCTTTAGGCAGTCGTAAATTTTGGTCTTTAGCAAAGCCATTAGTAAAACTTTCGAACATCTTCATTTCCCCTGACATCTATTGACGGATCGGTAGTTGCTGATTCTGTAGACAAAGCCAACGTTTTTGTGAATTTGTTTGCATTAAACTCGTGTCTCAATGATTCTGGAAAAGATGTGCCCCTAGTCAACTCTTCTTCATACGTTATGAAACCAATTCATTTTCGGTACAAGCTCTTGGAATCGATCATCAGTAGGCTTGATCTCAATAAGGTGACTGGCCCAGACGGTATCCCAGCTATTGTCTTAAAGAAATGTTCCCCCGAACTAGTACCAGTCCTATCTAAGCTCTATACGATCTCTATATCTTCTGGGAATTCCTTCAACATGGAAGTTAGCAAATGTTCAACCTATTCCCAAAAAGGTGATAAGACCGATCCTCAAATTACAGACCAATTGCCATCACTTCCATTTTGTCTAAAATCATGGAAAAAGCCATCAATCAGCAACTGCTCACGTTTCTTGAAACTAACAAACTCCTTAGTGACCATCAATATGGGTTTAGGCAAAGTCGTTCAACAGGCGATCTTCTTTCATATGTGACCCAAGTTTGGAACAATACAGTAGAGCAGTCCGGTGAAACAGTTGTAGTCGCTTTAGATATCTCAAAGGCATTTGACCAAGTTTGGCATAAGTGTTTACTTGCCAAACTCACCTCGTTTGGGTTAAATGATGCGCTCATCAACTGGGTTTCTAGTTTCCTTGATGAAAGACGAATACGTGTCGTAGTTGATGGCTTTTTTCAAAAGAAGTTAGCATTAACGCGGGCGTACCACAGGGATCCGTTATAGCGCCTACACTTTTTCTGCTGTACATAAACGACCTTATTTCTTCAACAACTAACCCCATCCATTGCTTTGCTGACGATAGCACTCTTCACTGTAGTTCATCTCAGTCTACTCATAGTGATAATCCACCTTCTATGTCAAATCAAGAAATTAAAGCTGAAATGGCAAATTCAATCAACAAAGACATTCAACGTATTCTCGAATGGGGAAGCAATAATCTAGTTAAATTTAATGCTAACAAAACTCAGTGTTGCCTTATGTCCGCCAAAAAAGATCGATCATTTCCTGTTGTAAGTATGAATGGCTCAGTTCTTAAGTTTTCAGACTCTATTACTCCGTTGGGTATGACTGTATCTTCAAATCTCTCATGGGTTGACCATCTTCTGTCAGCTACCAAAACAGCTGCTCGTAAAATAGGCTTTTTGTACAGATCTAAGCAGTACTTTACCTCTCAATAACTCCTTTTGCTGTATAAGGCCCAAATTCGGCCTCATCTGGAATATAATTCTCACCTTTGGGTTAGTGCTCCCCAATACGCTCTCGATATCGTTGATCGTATTCAAAAGAGAGCGATTAGGCTTATAAATGACCCGTCTTTAACTTCTCACATACAGTCCCTTGAGCATAGAAGGATGGTTTCAGTTCTTTCTTTGTATTATCGTTATTACAACGGCTATTGTGCTGGTGAATTACATTCTTTGATACCATCTCCGGCTATCTTTGCGAGAAACACTCGGTTCGCTCAATCACATCATCAGTATGCAGTACAAATCTCCACTTGTCGTACCAAACGGGCGCAATCCACATTTTTCTACACGGCTTCTAAACTCTGGAATGATCTCCCTAGTTCCTGTTTTCCTCTCACTTATGATATGAGAAAATTTAAGGTAGCTGTTCATAGGCATCTATTGGCAATTCATTATCCCTCTATCCATCCTCCTAAGTGTTCCTGAGTGCTTTAGCACGATAGGCCTTATTTAGCCTGTTCAGGTCCACAATCATAAAAAAAAAAAAAAAAAAAAATTTCATAAATATTAAATTTTAAAATTATAATTGACCATTTTTATAAAATTAATAACCATTATCTACATGTAAAATTAAAACTATATTTCTTAATTGAAAAAAATTATCAACTAGAAAAGAAATTTTAAATTAAATTTAAAATTTCTTAATTTTATTAAGCAAATAATAAAATTTAATCAAAATAACTCAATTTAATTTTTAATTAATATTCCCCAATATTAATAATTAATGTTAACCCTAACATCAATTAAATTTTTATTTGAACATTTACCCCTAAATATCTAATAAAAATTATTAAAATACTAAATGAATTTATAAAATTAATGCAATAAAATTTACACTAATATTAAAATTTTCATTTGAATGACATCCAATAATACTAATTTAATAAATAAATTTAATACAAATTGAATTATAAATTTAAATAAATTATTCCCCAAAATAAACTATTCTTAAATTTAAATTTAATTCATTCTAATTTAAATAAATTAATCAATTAAAAATAATTAAATAATAAATAAATTATTAATAAATTAAATTTTACTATTTTATAAAATTACTTAATAATCAAATTTATTCTTAATAAAATGGTATAAATCATTAAATTAAATTTTTAAATAAAAATAATCCAAAATAAATTAAAAATTTGATTTTATTTAAAAACAAAACAATCAATTTCATTTAAAAATAAAGTTATAAAATTAATAATTTAAACTAAAACTTACAAAGTTTATTTATACGTATATTAATATAAATATTTTATTGACCCCCTCAAATATATTTAAAGTATAATCATAAGAAAATCATAATGTTGTTAATTACCGTCCTATAGCTATATTATCACTGGTTTCTAAAGTATTCGAGAAGGCATAAAAAAGTCGTATTATAGATTATTTTGAGGCAAACAAATATATTAGCGTGGAGCAACATGGATTTATTGCAGGTAAATCCACATCTACTGCGTTACATAGCATTGTGACTCACGTTATGAGTAATCTGAACGACAAAATGTATACTGCTAGCATCAATTGTGACTTGTCAAAAGTATTTGATATGATTGACCATGAAATCTTATTACATAAGTTATCCCACTACGGTATACGTGGACCAGTTTTAAATGTAATCAAGTGTTACCTTCACTCACGTCTTCAATATATAGAAATTGTTCATAAAAATGTTAACGTAATCTCCTCATTTAAATCAAGTTCAGAACCAATTGTATGCGGAGTTCCTCAAGGATCTGTTTTAGGGCCTGTACTTTTCGTAATTTTTATAAATGACCTACCGTACAACATTAATTTAGGTTTCCCATGTAAAACAACAATGTATGCCGATGACACAAGTTTTGTAGTAACTGGGAGTACACTGGAAAACCTAAAATCTAATGTAGCAGAAACCCTGTCTCAAGCACAGCATTGGTTTAACGAAAATAAAATGGTGATCAATTTGGATAAACCAACGTTTTACTTTTTCAAAATAATAGATCCCCTTTAAATAGTCTGTTGGTTGGGAACAAGGAAGTAACCTTTGTAAATTCATGTAAAATTTTAGGACTCTACATTGATTAAAACTTTAAGTGGCAGGATCATGTTTTAAAACTAGCTCAAACACTAAACAAGGCTTTATTTGCTTTGCGACGATAAAAATATTTAGGTTACACAGAAACATTAAAAACAGTATACCATTCCTATTTTGAATCACATCTGAGGTATGGCTTACTCTTCTGAGGTAACTCGAAATCAGCTGCCGAGATTTTTAAGCTGCAGAAAAAGAACCCAGAAGAACACCAGATCGCGTAATAAAATTAAAATGAGTACTAATTCAAGTATAGTGTACAAATATTTTAAAAATCAGGCAATACAGATGTATAACCACTTATCAAATGAGATAAAAAAATCCTCTAAGCCAACATTTAAACACAAAATTTGTACGTATTTTGAAACATTTGCTTTTTACTCCACTCAAGAGTTTTTTGACACATCTCATAAAATTATATAGTGTAAATTAGTCATATATTAATATCACCTGTTAGTATATTTTGTTTTTATTATGTAAGTTAAATAGTGTATTTACTTCTATTACTATTCCTCAACATGCTTTGTGTACTATATTTTATGTGTGTTTTATATAATGTATTCATTTCTACACCATTTGGTTAAGAATAAAATATCTATCTATCTGTTAATAAGCAATAAAAAATTAATTAATTTCTAATTTTTAAATTAATTTTCCATTAATAACAAATTTAATTTCTAGTAACTCATGTTTTTTTTTTAATTATTTTCTTTATATAAATGATTTATTTATCAAAGACCAATAGGAATATTTATTATCTATATATATATATATATATATATATATATATATATATATATATATATATATATATATATATAAATATTTAATATATTAATTGCAGTAAATAATAATAATAAATTAGAGCAATCATATAATACGATGTTATAACTATTACATAAAACAATTCATTATTTCTTTTTTTTCAGGTTTATCGTGTAATAATATTTATATACGATTAATAAACTAATATCTTCACTTTATTAATTTATAGTTCCACTTTTACTGATCTATATTTAATTATATAAATTAATGTAAAGTTAAATATATAGGTATATATATATATATATATATATATATATATATATATATATATATATATATATATATAATATAAAACTTTATAAATAATAAAATATTTATATAAATAAGTTATGATATATAACATTAAAATCAGTTACATATAATAAGTCAAATTTTTTGAGGTTAAAAAATAAAATCAACCTCTTTTTTTCTCCAAATAACCAGAAATTCTGTACCTACCCATATTCACCTGTGATTTTTTGGCCTTGAATTATTGGATACTAAAATTAATTAATTAAAAAAATTTAAATGATTTAAATATTTAATTTTAACAATTCAAATACATTAAAAACAAAAACAAATGAAGTGCTTGACAAAAGGATTATAATGATATAATAAAAAGTAAAATTTTACCTTCATTATAAATAATAGAATTAAACTATTCCTGTGAACATCAAAAATTCATGTAAATCTTATACTAATTTATAAAAAGATAAGCTAAATAAAGCTTTTGGGTTCATACCCCAAATATAAAGATTCTTTTCTTTTTAATAAAAAAATGTTATAAAATTTTATTTTTATCAATATTAATTATTAGAACCTTGCTTTCAATTTCCTGTTATTCATAAATAGTTGTATGAATAGGACCTGAAATTAATGTTTTATCTATTATTCCAATTTTAAATTCAAGAAAAAATAAACTTTCTTCTGAATCTTCAATTAAATACTTTATTACACAAACTATTGCATCATCAGCAATTCTATTAGCAATTATCATAACAATAATAAGTTCGAGATTATCATCAAAAATTAATCAAGAGTCATTAATTATTTTTATTATAAATTCAAGACTTCTAATGAAAATAGGAATAACCCCGTTCCATTTTTGATTTCCAGAAGTTCTTGAAGGATTAGATTGAATAAATTGTATATTAATATTAACATGACAGAAAATTGCCCCTTAAGTCATGTTAATACTAAATATTAAATTCAAATCTTTTATAATAATTATTATTTTAATGGCACTAATTGTAAGAGGATTAATGGCATTTAATCAAATTAGAATACGAACAATTTTAGCATATTCATCAATTAATCATATAGGATGAATAATTGCCTCAATAATTTATCTTCAAACAACATGAATAATTTACTTTTTAATTTATTCAATTCTTACAATCAATGTAATTTTAATTATAAAGAAAAACAAAATTTATTGTATTAATCAATTAGTTCAGAAATTAAATTTATATTTGAAAAATGACACGCTTTGCAAAAACACAAATAATCAAAGTTTGTAGGAGATACCTGACGCCAAACACGCTTGCCAATTAAGAGTACATAGAGACTTTCACGGCGAGAGTTAACAAGCGACTAAACATTTGAGACCCACATTACTACAAGCGCCGTCTCTAGTTCAGACCCAACTTTGTCTACGGTTATTACCGTACCGTTGCGTATCTTAAACGATTCCTCAATCAACGATTCTACCATGACTAAAATTCCTCAATCAACGGTTCTACATACATAAACACAAAATTTACATCGATTGGGGCTTGAATCTCGATAGCTCAGTCGTAGGTTTAAATCCTACTCGAGGTAAACTTATTTATGTATCTTATAAAATTAATAATAATTTTTAATTACATATTTACCTTTGAACTTATTCGCTTATAACAAAAATTTATAATAATTTAATAAAAGTCAAGTTGCTTTAGTATGTGTGAATCCTTGATAATAATCTTTAATCATAATAGTAGACAAAATTTTATGTACTACTTTTACGGATAATTTAGCTCTTGAAAATTAGATCAGTATATTTCCTTATATATGATCCCTCAAATATATCCATAATATAATAAATAAACATAGCAACGTTTACACTTACACTTACTCAAGCCAATAACCACGTTCCAGCTATACACTACATATTTCAAATAAGACTCCACATAAGTTGTTACATTTTTGGATTCACATTTTGTTTTAGTCTAACCTTATACGACATACCAGTTGGTATTGTATGTATTTAAGCAATAATGAAACTGCAATTTTTTTTTAAACATATAATATCTGTTAAAACATTTTATGCATGTTTTACGCACTAACCACTAAATAATAATTACACAAACTAAATCGTCAATCGTCAAGTTGATAACATTCCCACCATACCAAAGAACAACATATTCACAACGCTTAAAGTCTTTATTTTTAATGATACAGTTACTTAAACCTAATACAATTGTGAGATACTTATCAGCGTTTTAAATTTTTCTTCTTTAAAATATATTTAAACTCATCCTTCCCAAAATTTCATGTTTTACTACACTATTTTACATATTGCTAATTTCATCATTTTTGTTTTACTATATAATACTCAAATCGAGTTTTATTGCTTTTACTTGCTTTATTAACGTCTCCAACCTCTTCTTTCGCTCCTCCACACTTACTGCTTTTTCTGTACTTTCTACCTTACATACTACTACTTTCATCATTGCTGCTAATCAAGTATACTGTGCACACACACACACACACAATGAGGACTTTTAAACCCTAACAATCAGGGTTTAACACTACTTCTTATTCCAGCTTTTTCAAACATAATCATCCTTCTCAAAAGCGGTGCAGAATTCATTATTTTCTCGGGGTCATTGCACCCCTAGATGATAAGCCCATTGGAAAAGCTACCCTTTAGCCCAAAAGTATGGGGATTTATAGAAACTACCACCTATCAGTATACCCCAAAGTAGGTGATTAGCTTTTCTATAATATAAAACTACTTTCAGATTGTACTTGAACCTTCCACGAATTGGGATTTCTAACCCCTCATGACCAGATGTTTAGGTTTTGATCTAGTTCAGTTTAGCCTGTGTTGAGAAACAGCCATCGGTTTTGGGAAACGGTTATCTGTATTTGGAAACACCCTGGATGACTAGTATGAGCCCACGCTTTTATTACAATTTAGTCAATAACCATGATATTAGCCTATCATTCTTCTTGTTTCCATGACTCGTTTAGAATTGGTCCTGCAGGTTTCGACTACATTTCGATCGGACGATGTCGGGTAAGATCGGCCTGTAGGACATATGGTCTTGAAAATTTCTTGGAGACCACACTCATTTTCCTATTCCAGTCAACAAGAAATTGTGGACCATATCCAAATTACAACTCGTCAATGAATTGCACAAACCCTCAAGAAGATCATGGATCAATATTGACAATATATAGTTATAGGAATTGTTTGTAACTTTCAGATGAATTAAAACCACATAAAAAATTATAATTGTATTTTATATTTTTTTTAAATATTACATCATTTTATATAGTAAACCTAAAGTATTTCTATAATCGTTTAAACTACTGGATTACCACATTCCAGAATCTGGTCCACATGTCCATCCCAAAGGAATTTGTTTCACCTTTCTAAATGTTATCCAAAATCAATTTTGTGGTGCTCATTTTCCCATGGTTGAAACTTATATGTAATGTTTGTTCTAATACTTTAATTAAAATAGCGTTGTAATTAGCATATGCTGCTGTATCGATACATTCACTTATAGAAAGTGTCTTTATAAACAATATATTGTACGCTAACATTTGTACACACACAATGAATCACATAATAACTTGTATATGTACATTTTAAGGTAAATTCATGTCATCTAAAATCCTATCTATATCATTAAAGGTTAACGAACCTTTATCGGTACACAATTTCGTAAAACTTTTAACAGTATTGTCTAAGCTAATTTTCTATCAAATAATGTATTAATAATTACTTCATTTGCACACTTTGAGTTTACACCAGATAAAACACTCATCCGGAATATGTTGCAATATATTCAATATAAATGTATATGGGAGGGCAAGAACGCTTCAGGTACTTCTGTAGATTTGATCACTACTGCAGTTCTTCCTGCTTATTGTTTACTGAAAGTTGACAGGGTCTAGTATCAGTGAAATCAAAATTGACTAAGCGTTTATCGTCATAAGGATTGAGTATGACTTTATTTTGTTTAATGGTAAACACATCATGTTTCTTTGATCTTATGAGATGTTGATAGCGCCTTATTACGCCACCATCAAACAGAACCTGTTTATAATCATTAATCGTGATCTGCCTCACGCTTGCTTGCGTAGAACCCTTTGATTTTTTCAACCTTTTCATCAACCGCGTAAGCATACATTTTGCGCGAAGTCCTATCAACCATAATTTTGCCATGATTTTCATCTTTCATTAAGCCAGGGACCTTTTATTTACTAATGAGTCCAAAGATGTTGTCGGGCTATAATCAGATGTATCGAATTTATCAATGTCCTCTTTAATACATTCATAGATATCGGGAACCGAAAAGGCGTATATGAGACTATCCGTATCCGTGTACAAGAGCTTAGCACTATTATGGAACTTGGGTAGCGTGTAACCGTAATGAAAATTATATAAAAAAGTTTTTGAAACGTCTAAAACACTGAATCCTGCATATATAGGTTTATTGAAATATACTTCAAGCTTATTCATTTGAATGATAAGCATATCATTGTCAAATATTGTACAACTATGAAAATTTGGTTTTGATATGTAAGCACGAGCACCATAGCGACCCTCCCATTTCGTTACTAGTCGTATGTCCTTATGCTTACGTACATTTTCCATCAGCTTCCCGAAAACACTATTAATCATTAATTTATAGAAATTTTATCGAATTCATTTTGAGATTGCTGACGCATGGCTGTATTTAAATCTATATATTTTTTAACCATGGGGACTGTTTAAAACGTAATATACGGTGTACTTTTACCAACTTCAATCCATATTTTAAATATACTTTTAAATTTCTGTAATGAATTACATAATTACGTTTTGGATACAAGGTAAGCAGTAATTTTTCATTTTGGAATCAGGCGTGGGTGGAACCATATGTTCAGGTGCCAGCGGTAGATCACTGTGACTCTCATGTAATTCTATAGGATAGTCTAAATCACACTCGACTATATAACCAATTTCCGAATCATCAGGATGGTTTATTAAATCTAAACTTTCAAAATTAGCTTCATCAATAAAGAAAAATCGCCAAATGGTAGAAATTCTGACATGGCGGCTCCATATAAATTATTCACGTCGTAGTACATTAAATACACACTTTCGGAGGTGGGATCAAATTTTTCCCCATGTACTTATTGTTAGCTTTAGCATACCGATTTGAACATTGAGCTACACCACCTCTAATCCCTCTTTCAATAAACATTAGCATATCAATGTCTGTAAATAATTTCTTTACTTGTGTAATTTTAAGCATAGCATCGAATGCTAAACCGGGAGCTGTATAATAGTGCAGAGGATCAAGCTCGTAAACTTATACAAGTTTGCCGAAAGTTCTCGAAAATATCTGCTAAAAGTAGAACGTCTGTTTTAGATACAAATCCAGTACTCCCTAACGATTTAATACTAAATTTGTTCCACGTTAACGCATGCGCAAAACTCTCATCACTGATTCCTCATTATTAAGATGACTGAAAATGCTTCTTTAGGAGGAGCGTGGTCTCATTCAATTTATCCCACGTATCAATATACTCATAAACACACCTTTGCGAACTACTAGAAAATTCCTCATCATTGTTGCAACTAGCGTGGGAAATAATTTTTTACTATCCTCCAAATAGTCTGACAACTTTTCAATACTACTGCTCATAAATCTGAAAGAGTCAATAAATCTAAACTTAATTTTGGTGCCTTCCATTACCTTCGTAAAGAGATATATCTTTCTTTGTTTATGGGTAGCAGTGAAATCAAACCGGGAACACTAGCCAATTCTCTAATGATGAAATGAGAATCATAACCTGATAAATTATGGAACACAACTGGCAGAATGTGGGAGTCTGTATAGTTTAGGTTACATACCTGGTGCGCTGCCCCCAAAATGCTCCTGATGATTATGGTCTCTAACTTTTATATCAGAATTAGTAAATGGTTTCGACAAATGTGACAAATCGTGGCGCTTTCAAATTGCTCAACCTGACTGAGACTTAAAGTACCATAGGAATTATTTGATTGATTATTTCGGTAGCCCAATGTGCAATACTTTGAAGCTCGTTAACAAACCATTGAATGCAATCCTTTCCTCTATAAAGCCTAAATCGAGATAAAGAATCATCATATGAACACTTCAAATAGTAAGCAATACTGAAAGGTGTGTGTTTGGAGTGAAATAGTATTACCTTCGATACCATTTGCACTTCTCTAAAATACTTTCTAAATCGGCATAAATGACAAATGGCACCTTTTCTTGGAATGCGAAATTTTGAACTGTAAATTCATTTCCGCTTCGGTAGGCAGCCTAGTAGAGCATTGATTAAGTTGCTGACAGTGAGTGGTATGTTTTTGTAGAAGGCGATCTGAAGAAAAATGGTTCAAGCATCGGTAACAAATAAATTTCTTGCCCTCATAATTGATATCTGTTTTGAAAATAAAGCTGACATATTTTTAATCCATGTGAAATGGTATACAGTGTTATCCGGTCTGATCAGAAAGTATTAAAAGATTTATGGGTTCTTTATCGCTTTGCTGATTACTCAATACAAAGGTACAACTTTTTACCATTTATGCAGTACAAATTAATTGCGAGGTTGTTTAGTTTCTCAAATTTTTTACATCATCCAGCTGAATGGGAAGTGAATTGAATCATACTTAAAACATCTCTAAAATGAGGATAACTAAGTCCGATATGAATGTGAAACGGGATATAATGCCGAAACAAGCCCACAGGAAGCAAACTCATCGTTATTTTTAACATTAACAACAGCATGCTTTACTTCTATGAAGTGTGGAACTTTAACATAGTTGAACACCGCCTCTAAATGGGACATAGCTATTAATATTCACTTTTAAATGTAGACTTCATGTACTGCCCAACGGAATCCCTTTCGGAAAACTCCTCTAATTTTATCCGTAACTTATCATACACGTTTTCATTGTACCAGACACGTATATTGGTTGAAATATCAATAACGCAATTTTTGTGGCAAAAGTCTTCAACTCAATACTATGATTTTGGGGTTGCATGAAATTACAGCCTAAGACCACATTTACCTTTATAGATTGCCTTAACATTAATTTCACCTTGCAAAACTATTATATGTGTTTAGTAAAAATATCAAAGGGTCCTTAATGTTTGACATATTGATTATAATTCCTGTTAACAACCTACCATTGAAACATGAGTCTAGGGGTACCAACGTAATTATGCATACCTTTTTGACAATTCCTACCAACTTTCTGAAGCGTTCTTTAACCGTCTCAATCTAACCAGATAGCACTTGAGCAATGCTAAATTGCTCTCAAGCAACAAGCTTTCATTGGTCTCATAATAAATTTTATGTTTAATTATATCTTGCAATAGCTTGATATTGGTGTTAACTATACGGATGTGCCTGGCAAATTCCTTTTTGTTTTCAATAAGGGAACAATGCGCTTTGTTAAATTAACCATCTCACTACTACTTGGCATACTCATAGCTAGCAATATGAAGCACACACGTAACAATGAACTTTAACAAATTGCTCTTCACAACGGTTCTAGTCGCGATTGTAAAAATATGATGCACAGATTAAGCAATAATAATTTACTCTTTACGTTTAACAAATTGCTCTCGGTTTACAATAAAACTTCTAGTCACGATTGTAAAAATATGATGCACACACTGTGATTAAGTAATAATAGTTGCTTTTTACTTTAGGTAATTTGTTGTTGTGACGATTGTAATGTATCGACTGACGTGGGACTGTTCTTTATCTACTTATATAGAGATAAGTTCGGGTAAGGTCGGATAAGTTCGGATCACCTTTTCAACTCAACAATGAATCGTCTTTGTTCTTTACCTTGAAAATTGTAAGCATAGACTTTGAAGCGTTGACAATGGATCCTTTGTTCTTGAAAGAGATAATTCAGAATCTATTTTATAAATCAACCAGAACAATGAATCGTGTTTGTTCATTTCTCTGTGACCTTGAAAATTGTAAGCATAGACTTTGAACCGTCGACAATGCATCGTCTTTGTTCTTGATTTCTAGAATTTTGAACTATGACTCATCCATAACAATGAATCGTCTTTGTTCTCTCCTTGAAAATGATAAGCATAGACTTTGAAGCGTTGACAATGTCGCCTTTGTGCTTGATTTCCTAGAATTGAGATGTATTTAGATAACAATCTATTTTTATAACTCAACCAGAACAATGAATCGTCTTTGTTCTCTCTTGAAAATTGTAAGCATATACTTTGAACCGTCGGCTTGAACAATGCATCGTCTTTGTTCTTGATTTCCTAGAATTGAGATGTATTAACTCGACCTGAACAATAGATCGCATTTCCTATGAGGTTGCGAAACAGCTATCTGTTTTGAAACGGATCCCTGTTTTGAAACGGCTACCTGTTTATAGGAAACGGCTACCTGTTTTAGGAAACGGCTACCTGTTTAGGACGGCCACCTGTTTAGACCACTTGAGGGCACTGGGAGGCGTGGCTTTGAAACATGCATAGACTTGCTTGAGACTGAGGGCAATGACTTTGAGGATACAGCTGTGTACCTACCACGTGGCCGAGGTGACCTTGAAGATGATGACCTTGATAAACCGTGTTACTTGGACGTAGGCAATGTGATGACCTTGAGCAGAAACACTAGAAAAGTATAGTAGAAAAGTGGCCCAGAACCGCTATAGCTATACTACTCGCGTGTGGCGTGTCGCGTGTCGTGTGTCGTGTGTCGTGGGTCGTGTGTCGTGTGTCGTGTGTCGTGTGTCGTATGTCGCGTGTCGCGTGTAGCGTGTCGCTTGTCGCGTGTCGCGTGTCGCGTGTGACGCAGGTCGCGTGTCCCGTGTCGCGCGTCTGGAGTCGTGTGTCATGTGTCGTGAGTCGTGTGTCGCGTGTCGCGTGATGCGTGTCGCCTGTCACGTGTCGCGCGTCGCGCGTAGCGTGTCGGCATCGTGCTTGTGTGTGTAGCGTGTCGCGTGCCGCGTGTCGCGCGTCTGGCGTCGAGTGACGTGTGTCGTGTGTCGTTCATCGTGCGTAGTTCGTTGTTTGTCGTGCGTTGTTTGTGCGTTGTTTGTCGTGCGTTGTTTTGCGTGTGTCGTGTGTCGGATGTCGTGTGTCGTGTGTCGCGTGTCACGGTTCGCGTGTAGCGTGTTGCGTGTCGAGTGTATCGTGTTGCGTGTCGCGTGTCGTGCGTCGTGCATGGTGCGTCGTGCGTTGCTTACCGTGCTTTGTTTGTCATGTGGAGTGTGTCATGCGTAGCCAGTAACAGGTCGCCCGGCGCCCGTCGCGCGACGCGCGTCGCGCGTCTGCCATCGTGTGACGTGTGTCGTGTGTCGTGCATCGTGCGTCGTGAGTTGTTTGTCGCGCGTTGTTTGTCGTGTGTCGTGTCATGTGTCGTGTGTCGTGTGTCACGTGTAGATTGGTGCGTGTCGCATGTCGCGTGTCACGTGATGCGCGTGCGCGTGTCGTCAGTCGTCTGATGTATGTCGTGTCTCGTGTCGCGTGTCGCGTGTTGCGTGTAGCGTGTGCGTGTGCGCGTCTTGCGTCGTGTGACGTGTGTCGTGTGTGTGCATCGTGCGTCGTGAGTTGTTTATCGTTGTTTGTCGTGTCGTGTGTCGTGTGCCGTGTGCCGTGTGTGTGTGCGTGTGCTTCTTCCTTGTCGCGTGTCGCTGTCGTATTGGCAGTCGTCGCGTCGTGATGTGTCTCGTGTGTCGCGTGTCGCGTGTAGCGTGTCGCGTGTCGCGCGTCTGGCTTCGTGTGACGTGTGTCGTGTGTCATATGTGCGTGTGCGTTGTTTGTCGTTCGTTGTTTACCGTGCATTGTTTGTCGTCGTTGTTTTCGTGTGTCGTGTGTCGAGTGTCGTGTGTATGTCTGGGTCGAGTGTCGTGTTCGTGTGTCGTGTGTCGCTTGTCGCGTTGCGTGTCGCGTGTATGTCGCGTGTCGCGTGTCTTGTGTCGCGTGTGTGCGTCTCATGTCGCGTGTCGCGTGTCGCGTGTCGCGTGTCGCGTGTCGCGTGTTGCGTGTCGCGTGTCGGGCGTCGTGTCGTTGTCGTGCGTCGTGCGTCTGGGTCGTGCGTCGTGCGTCGTGCGTCGTGTGTGCGTGTCGCGCGTTGTGTCGAGTGTCGTGTGTCATGTGTCGTGGGTCGAGTGTCGTGTGTCGTTTGTCGTGTGTCGCTTGTCGCGTTCCGCGTGTCGCGTGTAGCGTGTCGCGTGTGTGCCGCGCGTCGGTCGCGGGTCGCGTCGTGAGTCGTGTGTCGCATGTCGCTTTGGCGTCTGGCGTGGCGCGTATCGCGTGTTACGTGTCGCGCGTGCGCGTGTCGTCGGTCAGCGTGTGATGTGTCGTGCGTCGCGTGTCTCGTGTAGCGTGTGTCGTGCCGTGTGCGAGTCTGGCGTCGTATGTGTCGTCATCGTGCTTCGTGTTGTTTGTCGTGCGTTGTTTGTCGTGCGTTGTTTGTCGTGCGTTGTTTTTTGTGTGTCGTGCATCGGATGTCGTGTGTCGTGTGTCGTGTGTCGTGTGGCGCGCGTCACGTGTCGCGTGTAGCGTGTAGCGTGTTGCGTGTCGCGTGTCGTGCGTCGTGCATGGTGCGTCGTGCGTTGCTTGACCTGCTTTGTTTGTCATGTGGCGTGTGTCATGTGTGGCGTGTAGCGGGTGGCGTGTCGCCCGTCGCGCGTCGCGTGTCGCGTGTCGCGTGTCGCGCGTCTGGTATCGTGTGTCTTGTGTCGTGGATCGTGCGTCGTTAGTTGTTTCTCGCGCGTTGTTTGTCGTGTGTCGTGTGTCGCGTGTTGCTTGTTGCGTGTTGTGTGTTGTGTCATGTGTAGTGTTGTGTGTTGTGTGCTGTGTGCTGTGTGCTGTGTGTTGTGTGTTGTGTGTTATGTATTATACATTATGTGTTTATTATGTGTTATATGTTGTATTGTGTTTTATGTATTTGGTGTTGTGTTGCGTGTTTGTGTTGCGTGTTGCGTATTGCGTGTTGCGTGTTCGTGTCGCGTGTCGTGTGTGCGGTGTGTGTGCGTTGTGGCGTTGTTTGTCATGTGTCGTGTGTCATGTGTATCGTGGTCGCGTGTTCGGTCGCGTGTCGCCCGTCGCCCGTGCGTGTCGGTCGCGTGTCGCGTGTCGCGTGTCGCGTGTCGCGTGTCGCGTGTCGCGCGTCGCGTGTCGCGTGTCGCGCGTGTCGTGTGACGTGTGTCCTGTGTCGTGAGTTGTTTGTCGTTTGTCGTGTCGTGTCGTGTGTGTGCCGTGTGTCGTGTGTCGCGTGTAGCTTCTTCCTTGTCGCGTGTCGCGTGTCACGTGTTGCGCGCAGCTCGTCGGGCGTCGTGTGATGTGTGTCGTGTCTCGTGTGTCGCGTGTCGTGTGTCGTCTGTCGTGTGTCGCGTGTCGCATGTCGCGTGTCGCGTGTCGCGTGTTGCTTGTTGCGTGTTATGTGTTGTGTATGTGTGTGTTGTGTGTTGTGTGCTGTGTGTTTGTGTATTTATGTGTTGTGTGTTGTGTGTTATGTGTTGGGTGTTGGGTGTTGCGTGTTGCGTGTTGCGTGTTGCGTGTCGCATGTGCGCGTAGCGTGTCGCTGTGCGCGTGCGCGTGTTTCGTGCGTATGTCGTAGTTGTGCGTCGTGCGACGTGAGCCGTGTGTGGCGTGTCGGGTGTCGTGTGTGGCGTGTCGCGTGTCGCGTGTCCCGCGTCGCGCGTCTCGTGTCGCGTGTCGTGTGTCGCGTGTCGGGCGTTGTGCGTCGTGCGTCGTGCATC
Organism: Vesta saturnalis; assembly: GCA_036346205.1. Lineage (NCBI taxonomy): Eukaryota > Metazoa > Arthropoda > Insecta > Coleoptera > Lampyridae > Vesta > Vesta saturnalis. Next base: position 2,333,271 of record JARFJB010000576.1, on the reverse strand, counting down.
GTCCGTCGAGCGTCGTGCGTCGTGCGTCTGCATAGTGCGTCATGCGTCGTGCGTCGTGCGTCGTGTGTGGCGTGTCGCGTGTCGCGTGTCTCGTGTATCGTATCTCGTGTCGTGTGTCGTGGGTCGTGTGTCGTGTGTCGTGTGTCGTGTGTCGTGTGTGTCGTGTGTCGTGTGTCGTGTGTCGTGTGTCGTGTGTCATTATTGTCGCGTGTCGCGTGTCTCGTGTCGCGGGTCGCGTGTCGCGTCTCGCGTGTCGCGTGTCGCGTGTCGCGTGTCGCGTTTCGCGGGTCGCGGGTTGCGTGTCGCGTGTCGCGCGTCTGGCGTCGTGTGTCATGGATCGTGAGTCGTGTGTCGCGTGTTGTGTAGCGTCATGTCGCGTGTCGCGTGTCGCGTGATGCGTGTCGCGTGTCACGTGTCGCGCGTCGCGCGTAATAGGGCATCGTGTGATGTGGGTCGTGTGTCGCGTGTCGCGTGTAGCGTGCCGTGTGCCGCATGTCGCGCGTCTGGCGTCGTGTGTGGTGTGTCGTGTATCGTGTGTCGTGCATCGTGCGTCGTGCGTTGATTGTCGTGCGTTGTTTGTTGTGCGTTGTTTGTCGTGCGTTGTTTTCGTGTGTCGTGTGTCGGATGTCTTGTGTCGTGTGTCGTGTGTCGCGTGTCGCGTGTCGCGTGTCGCGTGTCGCGTGTAGCGTGTTGCGTGTCGCGTGTAGCGTGTTGCGTGTCGCGTGTCGTGCGTCGTGAGTGGTGCGTCGTGCGTTGCGTGCGGTGCGTTGTTTGTCATGTGTCGTGTGTCATGTGTGGCGTGTGTGGTCGCGTCGCGTGTGCGTATCGTTGACGTGTCGTGTTGTGCATGTGCGTGTGAGTTGTTTCTCGCGCGTTGTTTGTCGTGTGTCGTATGTCGTGTGTCGTGTGTGTCGTGTGTCGTGTGTCGTGTGTCGTGTGTCGTGTGTCACGTGTTGCGCGCCGCGCGTATCTCGTCGGGCGTCGTGTGATGTGTGTCTCGTGTGTCGCGTGTCGCGTGTTGCGTGTAGCGTGTCGCGAGTCGCGCGTCTGGCGTCGTGTGACGTGTGTCGTGTGTCATGCGTCGTGCGTCGTGCGTTGTTTGTCGTGCGTTGTTTGCCGTGTGTTGTTTGTCGTGCGTTGTTTTTCGTGTGTCCTGTGTCGTGTGTCGTGTGTCGTGTGTCGTGTGTCGTGTGTCGTGTGTCGTGTGTCGTGTGTCGTGCGTCGCATGTCGCGTGTAGCGTGTTGCGTGTCGCGTGTAGCGTGTTGCGTGTCGCGTGTCGTGCGTCGTGCATGGTGCGTCGTGCGTTGCTTGACGTGCGTTGTTTGTCATGTGTCGTGTGTCATGTGTGGCGTGTAGCGGGTCGCGCGTCGCCCGTCGCGTGTCGCCCGTCGCGTGTCGCGTGTCGCGTGTCGCGTGTCGCGCGTCTGGCATCGTGTGACGTGTGTCCTGTGTCGTGCATCGTGCGTCGTGAGTTGTTTGTCGCGCGTTGTTTGTCGTGTGTCGTGTGTCGTGTGCCGTGTGCCGTGTGTCGTGTGTCGCGTGTAGCTTCTTCCTTGTCGCGTGTCGCGTGTCACGTGTTGCGCGCAGCTTGTCGGGCGTCGTGTGATGTGTGTCGTGTCTCGTGTGTCGCGTGTCGCGTGTAGCGTGTGTGTCGCGCGTCTGGCGTCGTGTGACGTGTGTCGTGTGTCATGCATCGTGCGTCGTGCGTTGTTTGTCGTTCGTTGTTTGCCGTGCATTGTTTGTCGTGCGTTGTTTTTCGTGTGTCGTGTCTTGTGTCTTGTGTCGCGGGTCGCGTGTCGCGTGTCGCTTGTCGCGTGTCGCGCGTCTGGCGTCGCGTGTCACGTGTCATGAGTCGTGTGTCGCTTGTAGCGTCTGGCATGTCACGTGCTGCGTGTCACGTGCTGCGTGTCGCGTGTAGCGTGTCGCGCGTCGTGCGTCGTGCGTCGTGCGACGTGTGCCGTGTGTGGCGTGTCGAGTGTCGCGTGTCTTGTGTCGCGTATCCTGCGTCGCGCGTCTCGTGTCGCGTGTCGCGTGTCGCGTGTCGCGTGTCGTGTGTCGGGCGTCGTGCGTCGTTCGTCGTGCGTCGTGCGTCTGGGTCGTGCTTCGCGTGTCGCGCGTCGTGCGTCGTGTGTCGCGTGTCGCGTGTCGCGCGTCGTGTGTCGAGTGTCGTGTGTCGTGTGTCGTGGGTCGAGTGTCGTGTGTCGTGTGTCGCTTGTCGCGTTCCGCGTGTCGCGTATAGCGTGTCGCGTGTTGCGTGTCGCGTGCCGCGTGTCGCGGGTCGCGGGTCGCGTGTCTTGAGTCGTGTGTCGCATGTCGCTTTTAGCGTCTGGCATGTCGCGTATCGCGTGTCAAGTGTCGCGCGTCGCGCGTAGCTCGTCGGTCAGCGTGTGATGTGTGTCGTGCGTCGCGTGTCGCGTGTAGCGTGTCGCGTGCCGAGTGTCGCGAGTCTGGCGTCGTTTGACGAGTGTCGTGCATCGTGCTTCGTGGGTTGTTTGTCGTGCGTTGTTTGTCGTGCGTTGTTTTTTGTGTGTCGTGCGTCCGATGTCGTGTGTCGTGTGTCGTGGCGCGTGTCGTGTCGCGTGTAGCGTGTGCGTGTGTTGTCGTGCGTCGTGCATGTGCGTGTGCGTTGTGACCTGCTTTGTTTGTCGTTGGCGTGTGTGCGTGGCGTGTGCGGGTGGCGTGTCGCCCGTCGCGCGTGTGTCGCGTGTCGCTGGTATCGTGTGTCGTGTGTCGTGGATCGTGTCGTTGTTGTTTTCTCGCGCGTTGTTTGTCGTGTGTCGTGTGTCGTGTGGTGTGTGTCGTGTGTCGTGTGTCGTGTGTCGCGTGTACCTTCTGTCTTGTCGCGTGTCACGTGTTGCGCGTCGCGCGTAGCTCGTCGGGCGTCGTGTGTGTGTCGTGTCTCGTGTGTCGCGTGTCGCGTGTTGCGTGTAGCGTGTCGCGTGTCGCGCGTCTGGCGTCGTGTGATGTGTGTCGTGTGTCATGCGTCGTGCGTCGTGCATTGTTTGTCGTGCGTTGTTTGCCGTGCGTTGTTTGTCGTGCGTTGTTTTTCGTGTGTCGTGTGTCGTGTGTCGCGTGTCGCGTGTAGCGTGTTGCGTGTCGCGTGTCGTGCGTCGTGCATGGTGCGTCGTGCGTTGCTTGACGTGCGTTGTTTGTCATGTGTCGTGTGTCGCGTGTCGCGTGTCGCGTGTCGCGTGTCGCGTTCCGCGTGTCGCGTGTAGCGTGTTGCGTGTCGCGCGTCGCGTGCCGCGTGTCGCGGGTCGCGGTCGCGTGTCGTGAGTCGTGTGTCATGTCGCTTTTCGTCTGGCATGTCGCGTATCGCGTGTCGCGTGTCGCGCGTGCGTGTGTCAGCGTGTGATGTGTGTCGTGCGTCGCGTGTCGCGTGCCGAGTGTCGCGAGTCTGGCGTCGTTTGACGAGTGTCGTGCATCGTGCTTCGTGGGTTGTTTGTCGTGCGTTGTTTGTCGTGCTTGTTTGTCGTGTGTCGTGTGTCGTGTGTCGTGTGTCACGTGTCGCGTGTAGCGTGTTGCGTGTCGCGTGTCGTGCGTCGTGCATGGTGCGTTGCTTGACGTGCGTTGTTTGTCATGTGTCGTGTGTCGCGTGTCGCGTGTCGCGTGTCGCGCGTATGGCATCGTGTGACGTGTGTCGTGTGACGTGCATCGTGCGTCGTGAGTTGTTTGTCGCGCGTTGTTTGTCGTGTGTCGTGTGTCGCGAGTAGCTTCTGGCTTGTCGCGTGTCGCGTGTCACGTGTCGCGGTCGCGCGTAGCTCGTCGGGCGTCGTGTGATGTGTGTCGTGTCTCGTGTCGCGTTTCGCGTGTAGCGTGTCGCGTGTCGCGCGTCTGGCTTCGTGTGACGTGAGTCGTGTGTCATGCATCGTGCGTCGAGCGTTGTTTGTCGTGCGTTGTTTACCGTGCGTTGTTTGTCGTGCGTTGTTTTTTGTGTCGTGTATCGTCTGTCGTGCGTCGTGTGTCGTGTGTCGTGTGTCGTGTGTCGTGTGTCGTGTGTCGTGTGCCGTGTGTCGTGTGTCGTGTGTCGAGTGTCGCGTGTAGCGTGTTGCGTGTCGCGTGTCGCGTGTCACGTGTCGCGTGTCGCGTGTCGCGTGTCGTGCATGGTGCGTCGTGCGTTGTTTGACGTGTTGTTTGTGATGTGTCGTGTGTCGAACGGCGCGTGCCGCGTGTAGCGTGTCGTGTGTCGCGCGTCGCGCGTTGTGTGACTTGTGTCGTGTGCGGCGTGTAGCGTCTCGCGCCTCGCGCGTCGCCTGTCTCGTGTCGTGCATCGTGCATCGTTCGTTGTTTGTCGTGCGTTGTTTGTCGTGCGTTGTTTGTCGTGCGTTGTTTGTCGTGTGTCGTGTGTCGTCTGTCGCGTGTTGCGTGTAGCGTCTAGCGTGTCCCGTGTCTCGCGTCGCACGTCGGGCGTCGTGTAACGTGTGTCGTGTGTTGTGTGTCGCGTGTCGCCCGTCGCGTGCCGCGTATCGCGTTTCGAGTGGTACGTGTCGAGCGTTGAGTTTCGCGTGTCTCGTGACTCGTGTCGAGAACCGCGTGCCGCGTGTCGCGTTTGGTGTGTCGCGTATGCTCGTCGCGCATCGCGTGTCATGCGTCTTGTGTCGCGTGTCGCGTGTCGCGTATCGCGTGTTGAGTGGCACGTGTCGAGTGTCGAGTGTCAAGTGCCGCGTGTTGCGTGTTGAGTACCGCGTGCCGCGTGTCTCGTGTCGTTTGTCGCGTGTTGCGTGTCGCGTGTTGCGTGTCGCGTGTCGCGTGTCGCGCGTCCCGCATCTGGCGGCGTTTGCCGTGTGTCTCCTGTCGAGTGCCGCGTGTCGAGTGCCGCGTGGCGAGTACCTCGTATCTAGTGCCGCGTGTGGCATGTCTAGTGTCGAGTCTCAAATGCCCATTCGGTTGTTAGAGTTAAATAGGGAAGTTTCTAAAAGCTTTATAATGGTTTGTAATTAATTATATTTATATTGCTGTTAAGGTTAAAAGTAGTTTGTTGTATAAGATTCTTCCATGAATTGGATTAATAGCATTTCTCTTATCCGAAGCCATAACGTATGGGCAACCATTTCTTTATTTTCTTCATTTGTTTAAAGTCAATTACATTGCTTTATCTTTTAAAAAGTATACCTATATTAATAATTTTACTTATCGTAGCTTTACCATTCACCCTTCACCCTCAATAGGTTAGTTTCGATAATATCCGAGTATAATGTAATGGTAATTGGCGTAACCATTAGTTTGGGTACACATCGTTCATATATTCTCAAGACCTGTACATCGTAGGACCTTTCATTTGAGAACGGTTGGAATCGTTCAATCCTCTACACTCGGCTATCTACTTGCGTGTCGTTATTGTTCGGGTCCTAGTAGTGAATCAAACTGAGAAAACGTCCACTAAGGGTTTCAGATCTTTTTTTATTTGTACTAACCTGGTAAGCTGTGCCAAGAAGGTAGCAAAATCCACGTTTAACCAGTAATTCTTAGATGATTCATACATGTATGCTCGTTTTGTAGTTCGCTTATCTGTTATCAGGGACATCAGTTATCACTGTAAATAGTAGCACGTAGTGTTGCTTACCTGTAAATATTTGTTAGCAATTAGTCATAAGTTATACCTACCTTTCGTAGTAGTTATACTAGACCGATTCTGGACCAGTTCAATCGCTCGCCCTCTGGTGGTGAAAAACGTAAGCTTTTCATATTTTGGAATTTGAAACTGCTATGTGTTGCGCTGTTCTTTGTTTAGTATACATGCAAAAATTGGAATTTTTGGGTAAAGGACTAAAGTGTTATGATTTATTCATTTGTGCAAGTTTCAACTTTTCTGTACATACTAACTACAAACTTTGTTGTTAATAATAATTGAAAATTTTTTCACATTTTTAGTTTCGAGAATTTTTGGTTGCTATCTTTTGCGCTCTTATCTGTTTAGTCCACATGCCAAAAATTGGAATTTTTGGGTAAAGGATTAGTGATTTATAAATAAATATAAATATAAATGTACGTATTATTTAATGACATAAAACTTATATTACAAAGAAAGAAAAAGGTGAATAACATTATCCTGTTATATGAAATGTAAATCAGCAAAATTTTTTATGTGTATTTTAAAATAAGTAAATATACTCTTTTATCATATCAGATTAATTTTAACTCAAAATTTTGAATTTTTTATATAGGTTGAATAACTAACAGCGCAAAGGATAGCAGTAAAATAAATTCAGAATTTAAAAAATTCAAAACAAATAGTCTTGTGAAAATTACATAAAGGTTGAATATTGCGTACATTTATATTTATATTTATTTAAATCACTAATCCTTTACCCAAAATTCCAATTTCATGTCTAAACAGATAAAGCAAAATAAAAATTCTCGAAAAAAAAATGACATTCAACAAAGTATTTGTACAGAAAAGTTGAAACTTGCACAAATGAATAAATCATAACACTAGTCCTTTAAAAAATTCAATTTTATGTATACTAAACAAAACACTTTCTTCAAAATAAAAATCAATCACCAAAAATTCTATAGAATCGGTCTAGTGTCATTTTGATACACTATGCCGTGTTGATGTAATGCTAAGAAACAATTCAAATTGAAAAATTATTTAATATTTTAGGTTTTCCATCATTAAATTCGCTCTCCCTTATACAAAGGAAAGTCATTGTATTTTCATTATAACGCTTTACTAATAAATTTTAGTTGACATATGCATAAATATCATTTAATGATTAAAAACAATAACGATCTGCATTAAAACCAGTAAATTGCTTTTATTTAGGATCATTTTACCGTCATTGATCTTTTCAATAAATCTTCTTTTATATGTTGTATATAGGCCAATTTCACCTCTTTAAAAACGGCAGGGGTTCCATTTCCTTATGGAGATTTCGGTAAAGGTGGATATCGATAAAATTTACGTTTATCGAAACGCCTAGATATGCATAATAATAAGGAACCATTATGGGATAGAGAATACCGAAAACTAGTGCTACGTCTTTAACTTTAAAGTCTTTATTTTTTAATGATACAGTTACTTAAACCTAATACAATTGTGAGATACTTATAACAACACACAGCAGCGTTTTAAATTTTCTTCTTCTTTAAAATATATTTAAACTCATCCTTCCAGAGAATACCGAAAACTAGTTTCTACTTAAAGAACAACATATTCACAACGCTTAAAGTCTTTATTTTTAATGATACAGTTACTTAAACCTAATACAATTGTGAGATACTTATCAGCGTTTTAAATTTTTCTTCTTTAAAATATATTTAAACTCATCCTTCCCAAAATTTCATGTTTTACTACACTATTTTACATATTGCTAATTTCATCATTTTTGTTTTACTATATAATACTCAAATCGAGTTTTATTGCTTTTACTTGCTTTATTAACGTCTCCAACCTCTTCTTTCGCTCCTCCACACTTACTGCTTTTTCTGTACTTTCTACCTTACATACTACTACTTTCATCATTGCTGCTAATCAAGTATACTGTGCACACACACACACACACAATGAGGACTTTTAAACCCTAACAATCAGGGTTTAACACTACTTCTTATTCCAGCTTTTTCAAACATAATCATCCTTCTCAAAAGCGGTGCAGAATTCATTATTTTCTCGGGGTCATTGCACCCCTAGATGATAAGCCCATTGGAAAAGCTACCCTTTAGCCCAAAAGTATGGGGATTTATAGAAACTACCACCTATCAGTATACCCCAAAGTAGGTGATTAGCTTTTCTATAATATAAAACTACTTTCAGATTGTACTTGAACCTTCCACGAATTGGGATTTCTAACCCCTCATGACCAGATGTTTAGGTTTTGATCTAGTTCAGTTTAGCCTGTGTTGAGAAACAGCCATCGGTTTTGGGAAACGGTTATCTGTATTTGGAAACACCCTGGATGACTAGTATGAGCCCACGCTTTTATTACAATTTAGTCAATAACCATGATATTAGCCTATCATTCTTCTTGTTTCCATGACTCGTTTAGAATTGGTCCTGCAGGTTTCGACTACATTTCGATCGGACGATGTCGGGTAAGATCGGCCTGTAGGACATATGGTCTTGAAAATTTCTTGGAGACCACACTCATTTTCCTATTCCAGTCAACAAGAAATTGTGGACCATATCCAAATTACAACTCGTCAATGAATTGCACAAACCCTCAAGAAGATCATGGATCAATATTGACAATATATAGTTATAGGAATTGTTTGTAACTTTCAGATGAATTAAAACCACATAAAAAATTATAATTGTATTTTATATTTTTTTTAAATATTACATCATTTTATATAGTAAACCTAAAGTATTTCTATAATCGTTTAAACTACTGGATTACCACATTCCAGAATCTGGTCCACATGTCCATCCCAAAGGAATTTGTTTCACCTTTCTAAATGTTATCCAAAATCAATTTTGTGGTGCTCATTTTCCCATGGTTGAAACTTATATGTAATGTTTGTTCTAATACTTTAATTAAAATAGCGTTGTAATTAGCATATGCTGCTGTATCGATACATTCACTTATAGAAAGTGTCTTTATAAACAATATATTGTACGCTAACATTTGTACACACACAATGAATCACATAATAACTTGTATATGTACATTTTAAGGTAAATTCATGTCATCTAAAATCCTATCTATATCATTAAAGGTTAACGAACCTTTATCGGTACACAATTTCGTAAAACTTTTAACAGTATTGTCTAAGCTAATTTTCTATCAAATAATGTATTAATAATTACTTCATTTGCACACTTTGAGTTTACACCAGATAAAACACTCATCCGGAATATGTTGCAATATATTCAATATAAATGTATATGGGAGGGCAAGAACGCTTCAGGTACTTCTGTAGATTTGATCACTACTGCAGTTCTTCCTGCTTATTGTTTACTGAAAGTTGACAGGGTCTAGTATCAGTGAAATCAAAATTGACTAAGCGTTTATCGTCATAAGGATTGAGTATGACTTTATTTTGTTTAATGGTAAACACATCATGTTTCTTTGATCTTATGAGATGTTGATAGCGCCTTATTACGCCACCATCAAACAGAACCTGTTTATAATCATTAATCGTGATCTGCCTCACGCTTGCTTGCGTAGAACCCTTTGATTTTTTCAACCTTTTCATCAACCGCGTAAGCATACATTTTGCGCGAAGTCCTATCAACCATAATTTTGCCATGATTTTCATCTTTCATTAAGCCAGGGACCTTTTATTTACTAATGAGTCCAAAGATGTTGTCGGGCTATAATCAGATGTATCGAATTTATCAATGTCCTCTTTAATACATTCATAGATATCGGGAACCGAAAAGGCGTATATGAGACTATCCGTATCCGTGTACAAGAGCTTAGCACTATTATGGAACTTGGGTAGCGTGTAACCGTAATGAAAATTATATAAAAAAGTTTTTGAAACGTCTAAAACACTGAATCCTGCATATATAGGTTTATTGAAATATACTTCAAGCTTATTCATTTGAATGATAAGCATATCATTGTCAAATATTGTACAACTATGAAAATTTGGTTTTGATATGTAAGCACGAGCACCATAGCGACCCTCCCATTTCGTTACTAGTCGTATGTCCTTATGCTTACGTACATTTTCCATCAGCTTCCCGAAAACACTATTAATCATTAATTTATAGAAATTTTATCGAATTCATTTTGAGATTGCTGACGCATGGCTGTATTTAAATCTATATATTTTTTAACCATGGGGACTGTTTAAAACGTAATATACGGTGTACTTTTACCAACTTCAATCCATATTTTAAATATACTTTTAAATTTCTGTAATGAATTACATAATTACGTTTTGGATACAAGGTAAGCAGTAATTTTTCATTTTGGAATCAGGCGTGGGTGGAACCATATGTTCAGGTGCCAGCGGTAGATCACTGTGACTCTCATGTAATTCTATAGGATAGTCTAAATCACACTCGACTATATAACCAATTTCCGAATCATCAGGATGGTTTATTAAATCTAAACTTTCAAAATTAGCTTCATCAATAAAGAAAAATCGCCAAATGGTAGAAATTCTGACATGGCGGCTCCATATAAATTATTCACGTCGTAGTACATTAAATACACACTTTCGGAGGTGGGATCAAATTTTTCCCCATGTACTTATTGTTAGCTTTAGCATACCGATTTGAACATTGAGCTACACCACCTCTAATCCCTCTTTCAATAAACATTAGCATATCAATGTCTGTAAATAATTTCTTTACTTGTGTAATTTTAAGCATAGCATCGAATGCTAAACCGGGAGCTGTATAATAGTGCAGAGGATCAAGCTCGTAAACTTATACAAGTTTGCCGAAAGTTCTCGAAAATATCTGCTAAAAGTAGAACGTCTGTTTTAGATACAAATCCAGTACTCCCTAACGATTTAATACTAAATTTGTTCCACGTTAACGCATGCGCAAAACTCTCATCACTGATTCCTCATTATTAAGATGACTGAAAATGCTTCTTTAGGAGGAGCGTGGTCTCATTCAATTTATCCCACGTATCAATATACTCATAAACACACCTTTGCGAACTACTAGAAAATTCCTCATCATTGTTGCAACTAGCGTGGGAAATAATTTTTTACTATCCTCCAAATAGTCTGACAACTTTTCAATACTACTGCTCATAAATCTGAAAGAGTCAATAAATCTAAACTTAATTTTGGTGCCTTCCATTACCTTCGTAAAGAGATATATCTTTCTTTGTTTATGGGTAGCAGTGAAATCAAACCGGGAACACTAGCCAATTCTCTAATGATGAAATGAGAATCATAACCTGATAAATTATGGAACACAACTGGCAGAATGTGGGAGTCTGTATAGTTTAGGTTACATACCTGGTGCGCTGCCCCCAAAATGCTCCTGATGATTATGGTCTCTAACTTTTATATCAGAATTAGTAAATGGTTTCGACAAATGTGACAAATCGTGGCGCTTTCAAATTGCTCAACCTGACTGAGACTTAAAGTACCATAGGAATTATTTGATTGATTATTTCGGTAGCCCAATGTGCAATACTTTGAAGCTCGTTAACAAACCATTGAATGCAATCCTTTCCTCTATAAAGCCTAAATCGAGATAAAGAATCATCATATGAACACTTCAAATAGTAAGCAATACTGAAAGGTGTGTGTTTGGAGTGAAATAGTATTACCTTCGATACCATTTGCACTTCTCTAAAATACTTTCTAAATCGGCATAAATGACAAATGGCACCTTTTCTTGGAATGCGAAATTTTGAACTGTAAATTCATTTCCGCTTCGGTAGGCAGCCTAGTAGAGCATTGATTAAGTTGCTGACAGTGAGTGGTATGTTTTTGTAGAAGGCGATCTGAAGAAAAATGGTTCAAGCATCGGTAACAAATAAATTTCTTGCCCTCATAATTGATATCTGTTTTGAAAATAAAGCTGACATATTTTTAATCCATGTGAAATGGTATACAGTGTTATCCGGTCTGATCAGAAAGTATTAAAAGATTTATGGGTTCTTTATCGCTTTGCTGATTACTCAATACAAAGGTACAACTTTTTACCATTTATGCAGTACAAATTAATTGCGAGGTTGTTTAGTTTCTCAAATTTTTTACATCATCCAGCTGAATGGGAAGTGAATTGAATCATACTTAAAACATCTCTAAAATGAGGATAACTAAGTCCGATATGAATGTGAAACGGGATATAATGCCGAAACAAGCCCACAGGAAGCAAACTCATCGTTATTTTTAACATTAACAACAGCATGCTTTACTTCTATGAAGTGTGGAACTTTAACATAGTTGAACACCGCCTCTAAATGGGACATAGCTATTAATATTCACTTTTAAATGTAGACTTCATGTACTGCCCAACGGAATCCCTTTCGGAAAACTCCTCTAATTTTATCCGTAACTTATCATACACGTTTTCATTGTACCAGACACGTATATTGGTTGAAATATCAATAACGCAATTTTTGTGGCAAAAGTCTTCAACTCAATACTATGATTTTGGGGTTGCATGAAATTACAGCCTAAGACCACATTTACCTTTATAGATTGCCTTAACATTAATTTCACCTTGCAAAACTATTATATGTGTTTAGTAAAAATATCAAAGGGTCCTTAATGTTTGACATATTGATTATAATTCCTGTTAACAACCTACCATTGAAACATGAGTCTAGGGGTACCAACGTAATTATGCATACCTTTTTGACAATTCCTACCAACTTTCTGAAGCGTTCTTTAACCGTCTCAATCTAACCAGATAGCACTTGAGCAATGCTAAATTGCTCTCAAGCAACAAGCTTTCATTGGTCTCATAATAAATTTTATGTTTAATTATATCTTGCAATAGCTTGATATTGGTGTTAACTATACGGATGTGCCTGGCAAATTCCTTTTTGTTTTCAATAAGGGAACAATGCGCTTTGTTAAATTAACCATCTCACTACTACTTGGCATACTCATAGCTAGCAATATGAAGCACACACGTAACAATGAACTTTAACAAATTGCTCTTCACAACGGTTCTAGTCGCGATTGTAAAAATATGATGCACAGATTAAGCAATAATAATTTACTCTTTACGTTTAACAAATTGCTCTCGGTTTACAATAAAACTTCTAGTCACGATTGTAAAAATATGATGCACACACTGTGATTAAGTAATAATAGTTGCTTTTTACTTTAGGTAATTTGTTGTTGTGACGATTGTAATGTATCGACTGACGTGGGACTGTTCTTTATCTACTTATATAGAGATAAGTTCGGGTAAGGTCGGATAAGTTCGGATCACCTTTTCAACTCAACAATGAATCGTCTTTGTTCTTTACCTTGAAAATTGTAAGCATAGACTTTGAAGCGTTGACAATGGATCCTTTGTTCTTGAAAGAGATAATTCAGAATCTATTTTATAAATCAACCAGAACAATGAATCGTGTTTGTTCATTTCTCTGTGACCTTGAAAATTGTAAGCATAGACTTTGAACCGTCGACAATGCATCGTCTTTGTTCTTGATTTCTAGAATTTTGAACTATGACTCATCCATAACAATGAATCGTCTTTGTTCTCTCCTTGAAAATGATAAGCATAGACTTTGAAGCGTTGACAATGTCGCCTTTGTGCTTGATTTCCTAGAATTGAGATGTATTTAGATAACAATCTATTTTTATAACTCAACCAGAACAATGAATCGTCTTTGTTCTCTCTTGAAAATTGTAAGCATATACTTTGAACCGTCGGCTTGAACAATGCATCGTCTTTGTTCTTGATTTCCTAGAATTGAGATGTATTAACTCGACCTGAACAATAGATCGCATTTCCTATGAGGTTGCGAAACAGCTATCTGTTTTGAAACGGATCCCTGTTTTGAAACGGCTACCTGTTTATAGGAAACGGCTACCTGTTTTAGGAAACGGCTACCTGTTTAGGACGGCCACCTGTTTAGACCACTTGAGGGCACTGGGAGGCGTGGCTTTGAAACATGCATAGACTTGCTTGAGACTGAGGGCAATGACTTTGAGGATACAGCTGTGTACCTACCACGTGGCCGAGGTGACCTTGAAGATGATGACCTTGATAAACCGTGTACTTGGACGTAGGCAATGTGATGACCTTGAGCAGAAACACTCGTAGAAAAAGTATAGTAGAAAAGTGGCCCAGAACCGCTATAGCTATACTACTCGCGTGTGGCGTGTCGCGTGTCGTGTGTCGTGTGTCGTGGGTCGTGTGTCGTGTGTCGTGTGTCGTGTGTCGTATGTCGCGTGTCGCGTGTAGCGTGTCGCTTGTCGCGTGTCGCGTGTCGCGTGTCGCGGGACGCGGGTCGCGTGTCCCGTGTCGCGCGTCTGGAGTCGTGTGTCATGTGTCGTGAGTCGTGTGTCGCGTGTCGCGTGATGCGTGTCGCCTGTCACGTGTCGCGCGTCGCGCGCTCGTCGGGCATCGTGCGATTTGTGTCGTGTGTCGCGTGTAGCGTGTCGCGTGCCGCGTGTCGCGCGTCTGGCGTCGAGTGACGTGTGTCGTGTGTCGTTCATCGTGCGTAGTTCGTTGTTTGTCGTGCGTTGTTTGCCGTGCGTTGTTTGTCGTGCGTTGTTTTGCGTGTGTCGTGTGTCGGATGTCGTGTGTCGTGTGTCGCGTGTCACGGTTCGCGTGTAGCGTGTTGCGTGTCGAGTGTATCGTGTTGCGTGTCGCGTGTCGTGCGTCGTGCATGGTGCGTCGTGCGTTGTAGTCTTTGTTTGTCATGTGGAGTGTGTCATGCGTAGCCAGTAACAGGTCGCCCGGCGCCGTGCGCGACGGCGTGCGCGTCTGCCATCGTGTGACGTGTGTCGTGTGTCGTGCATCGTGCGTTGTGAGTTGTTTGTCGCGCGTTGTTTGTCGTGTGTCGAGTGTCGTGTGTCGTGTGTCGTGTGTCACGTGTAGATTGGTGCGTGTCGCATGTCGCGTGTCACGTGATGCGCGTGCGCGTGTCGTCAGTCGTCTGATGTATGTCGTGTCTCGTGTCGCGTGTCGCGTGTTGCGTGTAGCGTGTGCGTGTGCGCGTCTTGCGTCGTGTGACGTGTGTCGTGTGTGTGCATCGTGCGTCGTGAGTTGTTTATCGTTGTTTGTCGTGTCGTGTGTCGTGTGCCGTGTGCCGTGTGTGTGTGCGTGTGCTTCTTCCTTGTCGCGTGTCGCTGTCGTATTGGCAGTCGTCGCGTCGTGATGTGTCTCGTGTGTCGCGTGTCGCGTGTAGCGTGTCGCGTGTCGCGCGTCTGGCGTCGTGTGACGTGTGTCGTGTGTCATATGTGCGTGTGCGTTGTTTGTCGTTCGTTGTTTACCGTGCATTGTTTGTCGTCGTTGTTTTCGTGTGTCGTGTGTCGAGTGTCGTGTGTATGTCTGGGTCGAGTGTCGTGTTCGTGTGTCGTGTGTCGCTTGTCGCGTTGCGTGTCGCGTGTATGTCGCGTGTCGCGTGTCTTGTGTCGCGTGTGTGCGTCTCGTGTCGCGTGTCGCGTGTCGCGTGTCGCGTGTCGCGTGTCGCGTGTTGCGTGTCGCGTGTCGGGCGTCGTGTCGTTGTCGTGCGTCGTGCGTCTGGGTCGTGCGTCGTGCGTCGTGCGTCGTGTGTGCGTGTCGCGCGTTGTGTCGAGTGTCGTGTGTCATGTCGTGGGTCGAGTGTCGTGTGTCGTTTGTCGTGTGTCGCTTGTCGCGTTCCGCGTGTCGCGTGTAGCGTGTCGCGTGTGTGCCGCGCGTCGGTCGCGGGTCGCGTCGTGAGTCGTGTGTCGCATGTCGCTTTGGCGTCTGGCGTGGCGCGTATCGCGTGTTACGTGTCGCGCGTGCGCGTGTCGTCGGTCAGCGTGTGATGTGTCGTGCGTCGCGTGTCTCGTGTAGCGTGTGTCGTGCCGTGTGCGAGTCTGGCGTCGTATGTGTCGTCATCGTGCTTCGTGTTGTTTGTCGTGCATTTGTCGTGCGTTGTTTGTCGTGCGTTGTTTTTTGTGTGTCGTGCGTCCGATGTCGTGTGTCGTGTGTCGCGTGGCGCGTGTCACGTGTCGCGTGTAGCGTGTAGCGTGTTGCGTGTCGCGTGTCGTGCGTCGTGCATGGTGCGTCGTGCGTTGCTTGACCTGCTTTGTTTGTCATGTGGCGTGTGTCATGTGTGGCGTGTAGCGGGTGGCGTGTCGCCCGTCGCGCGTCGCGTGTCGCGTGTCGCGTGTCGCGCGTCTGGTATCGTGTGTCTTGTGTCGTGGATCGTGCGTCGTTAGTTGTTTCTCGCGCGTTGTTTGTCGTGTGTCGTGTGTCGCGTGTTGTTGTTGCGTGTTGTGTTGTGTCATGTGTGTTGTGTGTGTTGTGCTGTGTGCGTGTTGTGTTGTGTGTTATGTGTTATGTATTATACATTATGTGTTTATTATGTGTTATATGTTGTATTGTGTTTTATGTATTTGGTGTTGTGTTGCGTGTTTGTGTTGCGTGTTGCGTATTGCGTGTTGCGTGTTCGTGTCGCGTGTCGTGTGTGCGGTGTGTGTGCGTTGTGGCGTTGTTTGTCATGTGTCGTGTGTCATGTGTATCGTGGTCGCGTGTTCGGTCGCGTGTCGCCCGTCGCCCGTGCGTGTCGGTCGCGTGTCGCGTGTCGCGTGTCGCGTGTCGCGTGTCGCGTGTCGCGCGTCGCGTGTCGCGTGTCGCGCGTGTCGTGTGACGTGTGTCCTGTGTCGTGAGTTGTTTGTCGTTTGTCGTGTCGTGTCGTGTGTGTGCCGTGTGTCGTGTGTCGCGTGTCTTCTTCCTTGTCGCGTGTCGCGTGTCACGTGTTCGCATGTCGTCGGCGTCGTGTGATGTGTGTCGTGTGTGTCGCGTGTCGTGTGTCGTCTGTCGTGTGTCGCGTGTCGCATGTCGCGTGTCGCGTGTCGCGTGTTGCTTGTTGCGTGTTGTGTGTTGTGTCATGTGTAGTGTTGTGTGTTGTGTGCTGTGTGTTGTGTGTTATGTGTTGTGTGTTGTGTGTTATGTGTTGGGTGTTGGGTGTTGCGTGTTGCGTGTTGCGTGTTGCGTGTCGCATGTCGCGCGTCGCGTGTCGCTGTGCGCGTGCGCGTGTTTCGTGCGTATGTCGTAGTTGTGCGTCGTGTGACGTGTGCCGTGTGTGGCGTGTCGGGTGTCGTGTGTGGCGTGTCGTGTGTCGCGTGTCCCGCGTCGCGCGTCTCGTGTCGCGTGTCGTGTGTCGCGTGTCGGGCGTTGTGCGTCGTGCGTCGTGCATCGTCCGTCGAGCGTCGTGCGTCGTGCGTCTGCATCGTGCGTCATGCGTCGTGCGTCGTGCGTCGTGTGTGGCGTGTCGCGTGTCGCGTGTCTCGTGTATCGTGTCTCGTGTCGTGTGTCGTGGGTCGTGTGTCGTGTGTCGTGTGTAGTGTGTCGTGTGTCGTGTGTCGTGTGTCGTGTGTCGTGTGTCGTGTGTCGTGTGTCGCGTGTCGCGTGTCTCGTGTCGCGGGTCGCGTGTCGCGTCTCGCGTGTCGCGTGTCGCGTGTCGCGTGTCGCGTTTCGCGGGTCGCGGGTTGCGTGTCGCGCGTCTGGCGTCGTGTGTCATGGGTCGTGAGTCGTGTGTCGCGTGTTGCTTGTAGCGTCTCGCATGTCGCGTGTCGCGTGTCGCGTGATGAGTGTCGCGTGTCACGTGTCGCGCGTCGCGCGTAGCTCGTCGGGCATCGTGTGATGTGTGTCGTGTGTCGCGTGTCGCGTGTAGCGTGCCGTGTGCCGCATGTCGCGCGTCTGGCGTCGTGTGAGGTGTGTCGTGTGTCGTGTGTCGTGCATCGTGCGTCGTGCGTTGATTGTCGTGCGTTGTTTGTCGTGCGTTGTTTGTCGTGCGTTGTTTTTCGTGTGTCGTGTGTCGGATGTCTTGTGTCGTGTGTCGTGTGTCGCGTGTCGCGTGTCGCGTGTCGCGTGTCGCGTGTAGCGTGTTGCGTGTCGCGTGTAGCGTGTTGCGTGTCGCGTGTCGTGCGTCGTGAGTGGTGCGTCGTGCGTTGCGTGCGGTGCGTTGTTTGTCATGTGTCGTGTGTCATGTGTGGCGTGTGTGGTCGCGTCGCGTGTGCGTATCGTTGACGTGTCGTGTTGTGCATGTGCGTGTGAGTTGTTTGTCGCGCGTTGTTTGTCGTGTGTCGTGTGTCGTGTGTCGTGTGTGTCGTGTGTCGTGTGTGTGTCGTGTGTCGTGTGTCACGTGTTGCGCGCGCGTATCTGTCGGCGTGTGTGATGTGTGTCTCGTGTCGCGTGTCGCGTGTAGCGTGTCGCGTGCCGCGTGTCGCGCGTCTGGCGTCGTGTGACGAGTGTCGTGTGTCATGCATCGTGCGTCGTGCGTTGTTTGTCGTGCGTTGTTTGCCGTGCGTTGTTTGTCGTGCGTTGTTTTTCGTGTCGTGTGTCGTGTGTCGTGTGTCGTGTCGTGTGTCGTGTGTCGTGTGTCATGTGTCGTGTGTCGTGTGTCGCGTGTCGCGTGTAGCGTGTTGCGTGTCGCGTGTAGCGAGTTACGTGTCGCGTGTCGTGCGTCGGGCATGGTGCTCCCGTGCGTTGCTTGCCGTGCGTTGTTTGTCATGTGCCGTGTTTCATGTGTGGCGTGTAGCGGGTCGCTCGTCGCCCGTCGCGTGTCGCCCGTCGCGTGTCGCGTGTCGCGTGTCGCGTGTCGCGCGTCTGGCATCGTGTGACGTGTGTCGTGTGTCGTGCATCGTGCGTCGTGAGTTGTTTGTCGCGCGTTGTTTGTCGTGTGTCGTGTGTCGTGTGTCGTGTGTCGTGTGTCGTGTGCCGCGTGTAGCTTCTTCCTTGTCGCGTGTCGCGTGTCACGTGTTGCGCGCAGCTCGTCGGGCGTCGTGTGATGTGTGTCGTGTCTCGTGTGTCGCGTGTCGCGTGTAGCGTGTCGCGTGTCGCGCGTCTGGCGTCGTGTGACGTGTGTCGTGTGTCATGCATCGTGCGTCGTGCGTTGTTTGTCGTTCGTTGTTTGCCGTGCATTGTTTGTCGTGCGTTGTTTTTCGTGTGTCGTGTCTTGTGTCTTGTGTCGCGGGTCGCGTGTCGCGTGTCGCTTGTCGCGTGTCGCGCGTCTGGCGTCGCGTGTCACGTGTCATGAGTCGTGTGTCGCTTGTAGCGTCTGGCATGTCACGTGCTGCGTGTCACGAGCTGCGTGTCGCGTGTAGCGTGTCGCGCGTCGTGCGTCGTGCGTCGTGCGACGTGTGCCGTGTGTGGCGTGTCGAGTGTCGCGTGTCTTGTGTCGCGTGTCCTGCGTCGCGCGTCTTGTGTCGCGTGTCGCGTGTCGCGTGTCGCGTGTCGGGCGTCGTGCGTCGTGCGTCGTTCGTCGTGCGTCGTGCGTCTGGGTCGTGCTTCGCGTGTCGCGCGTCGTGCGTCGTGTGTCGCATGTCGCGTGTCGTGCGTCGTGTGTCGAGTGTCGTGTGTCGTGTGTCGTGGGTTGAGTGTCGTGTGTCGTGTGTCGCTTGTCGCGTTCCGCGTGTCGCGTGTAGCGTGTCGCGTGTTGCGTGTCGCGTGCCGCGCGTCGCGGGTCGCGGGTCGCGTGTCGTGAGTAGTGTGTCGCATGTCGCTTTTAGCGTCTGGCATGTCGCGTATCGCGTGTCACGTGTCGCGCGTAGCGCGTAGCTCGTCGGTCAGCGTGTGATGTGTGTCGTGCGTCGCGTGTCGCGTGTAGCGTGTCGCGTGCCGAGTGTCGCCAGTCTGGCGTCGTTTGACGAGTGTCGTGCATCGTGCTTCGTGGGTTGTTTGTCGTGCGTTGTTTGTCGTGCGTTGTTTTGTGTGTCGTGCGTGTGTCGTGTGTCGTGTGTCGTGGCGCGTGTCGTGTCGCGTGTAGCGTGTGCGTGTGTTGTCGTGCGTCGTGCATGTGCGTGTGCGTTGTGACCTGCTTTGTTTGTCGTTGGCGTGTGTGCGTGGCGTGTGCGGGTGGCGTGTCGCCCGTCGCGCGTGTGTCGCGTGTCGCGCGTCTGGTATCGTGTGTCGTGTGTCGTGGATCGTGCGTCTTTAGTTGTTTCTCGCGCGTTGTTTGTCGTGTGTCGTGTGTCGTGTGGTGTGTGTCGTGTGTCGTGTGTCGTGTGTCGCGTGTACCTTCTGTCTTGTCGCGTGTCACGTGTTGCGCGTCGCGCGTAGCTCGTCGGGCGTCGTGTGTGTGTCGTGTCTCGTGTGTCGCGTGTCGCGTGTTGCGTGTAGCGTGTCGCGTGTCGCGCGTCTGGCGTCGTGTGATGTGTGTCGTGTGTCATGCGTCGTGCGTGGTGCATTGTTTGTCGTGCGTTGTTTGCCGTGCGTTGTTTGCCGTGCGTTGTTTGTCGTGCGTTGTTTTTCGTGTGTCGTGTGTCGTGTGTCGTGTGTCGCGTGTCGCGTGTAGCGTGTTGCGTGTCGCGTGTCGTGCGTCGTGCATGGTGCGTCGTGCGTTGCTTGACGTGCGTTGTTTGTCATGTGTCGTGTGTCGCGTGTCGCGTGTCGCGTGTCGCGTGTCGCGTTCCGCGTGTCGCGTGTAGCGTGTTGCGTGTCGCGCGTCGCGTGCCGCGTGTCGCGGGTCGCGGGTCGCGTGTCGTGAGTCGTGTGTCATGTCGCTTTTCGTCTGGCATGTCGCGTATCGCGTGTCGCGTGTCGCGCGTGCGTGTGTCAGCGTGTGTGTGTGTCGTGCGTCGCGTGTCGCGTCGAGTGTCGAGTCTGGCGTCGTTTGTGTCGTATCGTGCTTCGTGGGTTGTTTGTCGTGCGTTGTTTGTCGTGCTTTGTTTGTCGTGCGTTGTTTTTCGTGTGTCGTGTGTCGTGTGTCGTGTGTCACGTGTCGCGTGTAGCGTGTTGCGTGTCGCGTGTCGTGCGTCGTGCATGGTGCGTTGCTTGACGTGCGTTGTTTGTCATGTGTCGTGTGTCGCGTGTCGCGTGTCGCGTGTCGCGCGTATGGCATCGTGTGACGTGTGTCGTGTGACGTGCATCGTGCGTCGTGAGTTGTTTGTCGCGCGTTGTTTGTCGTGTGTCGTGTGTGCGAGTTGCTTCTGGCTTGTCGCGTGTCGCGTGTCACGTGTCGCGGTCGCGCGTAGCTCGTTGTGCGTCGTGTGTGTGTCGTGTCTCGTGTCGCGTTTCGCGTGTAGCGTGTCGCGTGTCGCGCGTCTGGCTTCGTGTGACGTGAGTCGTGTGTCATGCATCGTGCGTCGAGCGTTGTTTGTCGTGCGTTGTTTGCCGTGCGTTGTTTGTCGTGCGTTGTTTTTTGTGTCGTGTATCGTCTGTCGTGCGTCGTGTGTCGTGTGTCGTGTGTCGTGTGTCGTGTGTCGTGTGTCGTGTGCCGTGTGTCGTGTGTCGTGTGTCGAGTGTCGC
>JARFJB010000576.1:2282500-2305000 GCA_036346205.1 Vesta saturnalis | reverse complement strand
ACCAAGAACACATTCCAATAAAACGCTTAACTTCTGTAAAAGTCTTTGGTTGAGGAAATTGAGTAATAGCTTCCACCTTTGAAGGATCAGTATGAAAACCATTCTTATCGATAACAAAACCCAAATATGATAATTGAGGTTTACAAAATTCACATTTATCTAAACTAATATTTAATTTGGCATCACTAAGCCTTTTAAAAACTTCTCTTAAAGTAGCAATATGTTCCTTAAATGTAATGTCATCCAAATAAACGAAAACCGATTGGGATAAATCATGACCCAAAATTGAATCCATAAATCGTTGTAAAGTACTGGGTGTGTCGGTAAGTCCCACGGGCATAACAGTATACTCAAATAATCTTATACGTGGAACAGTGAAAGCAGTCTTTCACAACTTTCAGGGTCTAAAGGAATTTGCCAAATAGCTTTCTTTAAATCAATCGAAATTAAATAACGAGCATCTCTTAATTTATCCAAAATATCATTTAAAAATGATAAAGGGTAAGCATCTGTCTTAGTAATGGAATTTAATTTCTTCGCATAAAAACCACTGGAGAATCCCACGAAGAAGAACTTGGTTTAATAATTCCTTGATCTAACATGTCATCAATTTCTTTGTTTACATGCTCCAACATAGCAGGAGATAATGTATAATAACGATGTTTAATTGGTATTGCATCACCAGTATTAATTGAAAGAAAAACTTTATTGGTTTTACCTAATTTCGAATTTGATAAGGTTTTAAAAAGGTCAATAACTTGATTTAATTCAAAAATCTGATCATTATTCAGATCATCAATACTCAATCATTGAAAAATTTGTCTCCGCAGAATTTTCACCTAAATCAGCTTTAATTTCAAATAATTGACAAAAATCTACTCCCAAAGTAATCGCAGTAGATTTAAAAATAACAAATTAGTGATATCATATTTAAACTTAAACTAAAGAATACAGTTTATAGTATTGCTATTATGAAACGTTTGAATTATACAACTTTTGATAATGAATTGATAGTCAAAAATAAACCAACACTTCCCAAAATGGATTGTAAAGAACCATTGGCAATAATCAATAATGAAAAAGGTGAATTCCTATTTAATTTTAAATCATATTTGCCAATTAAATACAAAGCAGGCTTACCTAGAATTATAACAGTAGCTCCACTATCTAATAAAGCAACAAAATTTTCATTAAAAATCTTTACATTAATAAAAGGTCTAATATCATTCCTTTTTTCAGCAAATTTAGAACAAATTTTTGGACTTCCATAAAATTTATTACCCATAATTAACCATTCTTTAAAAACATGCTTGTCAGCCTCCGAAAAACCATAAGGAATATGTCGACTAACAGTACACTACCTATTTACAAGTTTTTTGAAAATGTACACTTTGGACAATTAGTAAAAGTAACATCGGAATAATCACATTTAAAGCAAAAGATTTTATCATCATCCTTGTCTCAGGTGTGATAGGTGTGGCCCAATTGTTTACACTTAAAGCATGTTGTTGAAGACTTAGCTGTATTAATTTTTGAATTATTAAAAGTGGAATTTGTATTTTTCGGTTTAGCACCAGTAGAATTGACATTAGGTTTAATATTTTGACGCAATGTAGAAGATTTAGGTTTGTATTCAGATTGTCTTTGAGAATCTGAACTAGAATTAATCTTGAATTTAGAATTCTGAGCTTTCACTTGCTGCAATTTTTCACATAATTCAACCAGATGGAAAATATCAGTAACATTAACAAGAGCTAACTGGGTAGCGAACCAAGGCTGTAAATTTTTCATAATAATTTTTGATTGTTCACATTCAGAATCTAATCTAATTGTGAAAATAAATTAACCATTTCGGAAATAAAGAGGGTTGGAATTTCATCAAAAGTCTGTTTTCTGTTCTTAATTTCGTTTAACAACACTTCATCATACCTTCGGGTAAAAAGTCGCTTTTTAATTTTAAAATAAGCTCGTCCCAAGACTTTGTGACCTCACTGCTCTGAACCACGTTAACCCACATCCAGAAAATAGATCAATACCAGACAAAAGCATCTCCGACTTCGAAATGTTTCGAGCTACCATCAATTCCTCACATCTTTGTATAAATGTAAAAACACCCTTTTCACTTCCATCAAACTTAATATTCAGTTTATACACTGGAACAGAATTTCTAGAAATTTGTAAATTTTGAATTAATTTGGAAAAATCTTCAGCCGGAATACTAACTGAAGTATTAACATTGTCGTTAGGTGACATAGAAATATTAGAACTGTCTAAACATGGTAATTCATCATTCAATTCAATGTTTTCATTAATAGATTCGATTAATTCTATTGACTTATTACAAAAGGTTAGCAATTGATCATGTAAATACAAAAATTCATTATCAAAAGTTGTATAATTCAAACGTTTCAAAATATGCAATAAACGAGTATAAAGCCTAAGGTATTCTCCTCTAGCAGGTTTAAGTTTAAATAAATTAATTAAAGATTGAATGTTATAAAGTTTATCTTTTAAGCAATCCAATTCCATGGCATGGTTGATTTCAACTTTCTTATACGAATCAAATAAATTTGGGTCAATCCCTTCTAAATTTATTTTACGCCTTAGTAATTTGCGTTTCTCATCAACAGTTAATCTTTCCGCAACATTAACATTTCTATAATTTAACTCTATTAGTAACTCGCCACTACATAGAACGTCTACCCATATAATTCAAATTTGACATGGTAAAGAATAATATATAAAGACAAACAATAAAATTTCACTAATTGTAATCACAATACAAATACCCAATGGTAATTCTAAATTGTTACTATACCTTAAAATGGTCAACTCTAACAATCGAAACTGAAACAAACAAGAGCGGATATATCCAGCACAATTAAGAATGGTAATGATAGCAAATCGAGTCCCAAGCTCGATGCGCCAGGTGTAATAATAATATGTTTATGGTATATATAATATAGGTGTAAAATTTAAACAAAATGGTGTAAATGTTTTAAAGCGTTATCCATACAAATTGTTAAAATAACTAAAGATACATACCATTCAGTAAAAGACAATTCCGTTGGCTCAGTAGGTAGATTAAAAAGGGCTGGTTCATGCTTTGTGATTTGCTAAATTACCACAAATTTCTGCTTGGTTATTTTCACTTTTAACATCAATATAGTAACTTCTAGGTAACAATAATAAAAATTATCTCGGACGCCAAGTTATTTTTTTTATTATGCTCGGAATAACTAAACCGAAGATACAATCAAAAATTCACCAAAGTGTCAAAATAAAAAATATACAAATTACGTTTATTAAGCATTTAAATTTGGTATTATATAAAATAAATCTTAAAAATAGCCTTATACTAAGAAATCATTAGAGTATAAATACCTGTTATAAAAATTTATGTACAACTTTTTGGGAACCTCTGGTATCAAAAGGAATGCGGAAATCTAAACCAAAGATGATGTAATCTTTGTACAAATGTTGCGCAATAAGTTGTATTTTCAATGCTGTACGTTGTAAACCATACTAAAGTTGAATTTACTTCTTACCAATTTTTTTTCATTGACATTTGAATAATCCAGTATTTATTGCGTTCTCTTGAAAGTTCAAATAAAAGTGTGATCTAAATTTAGATATGAATTAAATGCAAAAATGTAATCATAAGAATCAAAATGCCAAAAGTGGTAGAAATAGTAAAAGTAGTAAAAGTATAAGTATAAAGGTAAGTGTAAGTAAGTGGCTGCAAAAAGCAAATGTTTCAGATTTTAATATAATACGAGTTAAATGTATCTTACCATTAAATCAATTGCACTTTTCACAAAATTTAGGTGAAAACCAAAAATGGCTTCATGCTCAAAACAAAATACATCAAGCAATGCTAAAAAGGACGCTCACGATGTCAGGTGATATAGCTATGCGCAAGAAATATGTGCGAAAAAATAATTGACGATAAGGAAGTATAAACCCTTAAAAAGATATGCAACTTAAGTTACACCAAATGCAAATTAAGTTGCATACTTATAATTCATTCATTATCAAAAACTTTTTTTTATTTACAACTAAATGAACGAAGAACGTAAAAGATTTGTACATAGTATCGGAGAATGGATCACAACTTGATCACCTCTTTGATGATTTGATGGAGCTAGCTAAAATCATTGATTTACATATAGAAACTACAGTCTAAATAACAGAAAATGTTGCACAGACCATTTGTGAAATGTAACCAAATTTATTGGAAAAGGTGCTGCAAAATTTTGTACAACCTATTCGTGTTTGCATAGCAAGCAGAGGCGGTTATTGATATGTGTGTGTTTAAAACAAAACGTCATAAAAATACTACCACAAATAAAAATAAATACTTACTTTTATGAATAACGCTCTCCTTGCTGTTACACTCCTACGCCCTTCATTCGCATAACAAAGATGTGGATGTTATATCTAGCAAATAAGAGACTACCGCATACATAAGTGGCTGCAAGCGACCACGAGGTGCTTCACTATATCAATTGCTTACTCGCAGTATAATCAACAATAATGCTGAGAAGGCGTATCCTATCAGCAATACTAGGTACCAAGCCCAATAATGAGAAGGTACAAGAATTTACAGTGGTAACAAGAATGACGATAGAATGTAAAATTGTACTTGCAATCGAAACGAAACAACAGTAAATGAAGTGCAGAAATCTAAAATAAACTATATCTGGTAGTAACTTCCTTTTAACTTACCCAATTGTCCAGAGTGTACCGAGCTAGTAGAGTAGTGGTCACACGACCTACTTAGCATTCGGCACGTAATAGGTTCGATTCTCGTTACTGTCTACCCTGTATAAGGCTTTTTCAAGGGATTTTCCTCATACACATATAGCGGCTTGGTCACTAAGTATACGCACACCATGTGCGGCTATTTAGGCGAATGCTGGGGTAGTATTACTCCATTCCTATCCTGATCATGCACATGCACGTAATGTATGTATGTATGTATGCTGGAAATCCATGATTGTGGCAGAAGGAGCTTGGGAAAGAAATACGTGACCTTTTCCTTTTCTTTGGCCAGACGGCATCTATGTGAATTTGTCGAGTTACGTCGGTTCTTCTATAAAATCTATGATTCCTTTGCTAAATACAGTAATTTAAATCACCACCGGAATCTTTATTAAGACAGCAATAAGTTAGAATCAATAAGTTATACAATATACAGGAGCTTCAATTTAAGAAGGAAGGTAAAATCAAATGTCGTTTGTATGTATGCATTAAATTGCGCTAGTTGTAGTTTAAGTTGCCTATGTTACAGGATTCTCCATCAATATCATTTCAATTTTGTCTGTAAGAAAACTCAGGTTAATTTTACCGTGTAAAACGAACTTTCGCATCAAAATAAATAAATCAATGTCACATTTTGTATTTATATATAATTAAATTGGATGTCAATACAAGCGTTATCAAACTGTAATTAATATAGGAGGAAACATAAGATCAGGATCTTCAATTTTAAATATCGTGTACATCCGAGATTGTACTTTTGGAATTTGTATCATTGCATTAACTGAAGTATCATTGTTTCAAGATCGATTGCGCACATCCTGATTATATCACTTATCTAGATCATTTTTGTCTTTTCGTTAATGTTTTAATAATAAAACACTAAAAACGTTCATTATCAAATGTTCATGCTGTTATCACGTGGACCTTTCCGTTGTGTAGAAACCCATTGATCCACATTGATATAATCTTGTTGTAAAGTTAGGAATTGTGTTTTTCAATAACTACTTATTTGCGTTTTTATCGAGACAAAAACTACGATAAACATTTATACTCGCATCCGTGAAAGGCTGAGTAACGTAAGCAGCGATTTCTTTGTTCTCTACAAAATTGTTTTTTAACCTTTGGATGAACTAACCTATATCTTGTCAAATTTTCAAATGTCTCGAGTAAAAATATTTTACGAAGTACCGAAGTTAAGATATTCCTTAATATGTGTTTCATATATCTCTTAACAATCATATTTATTATTAAAGTAGGTAACTACTAGGATCTATTGACAAATTCTTATTCTATCATGGAGTAAAAATTGTAATTAATGTACCTAATTTATTATACAAGAGGATAAAGGGGCATTTTAAATTCCAGTGAAGGATGTTACACACTCGTGAATTATATTTCACCAGATGTTAATTTTCCTTTATGATCCTGTATAACTTATACTTTGTGCTAGTGCGTAAATAATTATTTAGAATGGTCAAGTTCCTATCTAGGGTCAAGTTTTTACATAAATGAATAGATATACAAGGTGTCCCGGAAAGGTCTTTAGAACGATCTTTAACATAGAGTACACCTCAAAATGAGTCAATGTAACCAAGCTTACCTTAGTCTAAAATTTGATAACAACGCGAACTACGGGGTGTCAAAGTTGAACCAATAAATCACATTTTCTTTAATATTTTGGACTAATTCGAGCTAATTTCACTAAATTTGGTACACATGGGTTTCTTGGGATGAGAAATTCAAATTTATGAACTATTCTGTTGTATCCCCTAGAGTGCGTCACAAGTGAGGATTAGGAGACCTTAAAATCACTATAACTTTTTTGTAACACGGTGTATGTCATTTTGGGCTTCATAAATCTTTTTTCCTATCTTTTCCAGTTAAGAAAGGTATACATTGTTAAAGTCGCTAGAAGCAACCCTTCCCGAGAAAAACGCATCTGAGACTGATGACGCATATATACTGTCAAAGTGAGTCGAAAGCTATTACAAGGTATTGTAATTTCTTTGAAGACTTTGGCTAACATAAAAGATTTTTCCTTGTTTTTATGGTTTTACTTCCTTGTTTTTAAGGATAAAAATAATTTTAACACAAACATTAAACTGAAAACAAAAATCACCTGTTAACCCTGCCCACACATTAATTTTAAATTCATGTTGAAAATATCTAACTTTAATTTCATGTTGATTTTCGTCTGCATAAACATGTTCGTTATGAAAATTAGTTAAGCTCTTTCTTCTTGTCAAACTCGCTTCGTCGGTGAGCAGTGTTTTTTGTAAAAATCAATTTCTTTTTGCACATTGCTAAATCGACAAAAAACTAATCGCACTTAAGGATCATAAGGCGAGATGTCTTGAGCTGGCTGCTTGTGGTTGTTTAAAGTATTAATTATTAAGAAAATTTAGTAGTAACAGTTACTTAAATGTGGCAGTAGTTTTATTTACTTGAAACTATGCCAATATACCAATGTAGAATATACCGGTATGTTATTGGTTTTTGGATTTTGTCAAGGAAATACTGAAAGTTTGTCAGAGTTCACAATGTGCCAAATAAGGAAAAATATTTTACGTTTGCCAGCCTTCAAAAAAAAATTGCGTCATCAGCTTCAGATGCGTTTTTCTCGGAAATGGTTGCTTCTAGCGATTTCCAGAAAGCGTATCTTTCTTCACTGAAAAATATAGGGAAAAAGATTTATCAAATCCAAAATGACATACACCGTGGCAGAAAAAATTAATCTGATTTTAAAGTCTTCTAATCGTCGATTGTGACGCTCTCAAAGAGATACAACAAAATCTTTCACAAATTTGAATTTCTCATCCCAAGACACCCCTGTATAACAAATTTCGAGAAATTAGCTAAAATTAATCGAAAGATAAAGAAAATGTGATTTATTTGTTCAAATTTGACACTCTGTTAATCGGTTATTATCAATTTTTGAACTAAGGTAAGTTTAGTCGACTTATTTTGAGATGTGCTGTATGTGGAAGAGCGTTGTAAAGACAATAAAATATCTGGTGTGGAACACCGCATGGCCTGACAACCTACAAAATGGATAATTTTGCAACCTCTTTTATACGTTAATTGCCAAAATAGGCAACATTGTAAAAATGCAGCCCTGCATTCATTAGTAACGGCATTCATTGCTGCTTTCTCGCAGTCCATAAAAATTGAGGAATGTTGAAATCCATGGTTTAAATCTTTTAAGGCTTGAAATAAACGTCTATATGTTGCCTCGTCCTTTCGGGCGGATACAGTTGGATTGACATTGTTATACTGAACACCATGTATAGTGTAAATTTGTGCAAACAGTCGTGGGGCCATCGAAAATATTCCATTCGTGTGCCAGGGTTCGCAGTGTGCCATATAATCCAAGCTTGTCAGAATTGAAAATAGCAAATTCTATCTTCTGCAGGACTACTATCAAACGTAAGAAATGGTTTAAGAATTGAAACATTCACCATTTGACATAATTAACACTTTATTTGGGAAAAATAGTGTAACAATTAATATACAATTTATTCGCAAGGTTTTAGACGGATACTCTGTCCTTCGTCAGGCTTAATATGAAAGTGACACGTATTGGCAAGTAGACATTAAATATTAATAAGATAACTAGAGAACTAAAATTTAATCACTGTTGTAGCCTGTAAAACTTTCAGTTCTTGAAAGTAGACGCCCAGGTATCCGACAGTTCATATCCCTGTTTAACTTGTTCTGCTGTTCCAGAATTTCAATAGCTTCTCGAGCCTTTCTTATATACCAATTCCTATCGTTAGCCAGAATTCTTGTGTTTTCAAATTTTACATTATGCGGACTGTTTAAGGCATTTTGAGCAATTGCTGATTTAGTAGGATGAAGTGAACGTAAGTGTCTTTTGTGTTCTGCTAACCTGGTGTTAATGTTTCCTCCAGTGTCACCAATGTAGACTTTACCAAAAGATCACAGAACTTCGTAAACACCACATGTACGTAATGGTATTTGGTCTTAGCAGAATTCAGAAAATTTCAAATTTTAATACTGTTTTTGTAAGTAACTGTTATATTATGATTTTGTAATATTTTACCAATTTTATTAGTCGTGCTTGCAGGGAAAAGTAAAATGGCAAAGTTATTTGAAGTTGTAGATTTATCATCCGTAAGCGTCATTTTTCTCGGTTGAAATTTTTTAATTTTTTGTTTGTTGAAGACATTTTTATCTAATTCCGTAAAAATAACAATTTTTGTTCAAAACATGAACTGTGTGTAAGTTAGAAAAAAGTGGGTGACTTGACATTTGAAGTTGTCACAAACTTTTATTATTACAGTATCAATTTCGCAATTCTGTAACTTTAATATAAGTGATTCTGACATATGATATGTGTGATATGTTCTGATATTGAAGGAAGTGTGAATATGGCTATTGGACGTTTGATACCAGCGAAGTCAAAGAGTTGGTACGATTTGACCCACAACAAATTTGAACATTGGTGCACACAGAAGAAAATTAAATAATCAATGCAACAGTAGTAATTGCATATTTTGTAGGTCTGAGAACACTGGAATCTTCCACAGTCTGGACGATCTATTCTATGCTGAAAAAGGAACTATGTGTTAAGAAAAACATTAACATCCATTCCGTAGGTAGCAATGGCAATTGGAGTTGCTGGAGCTTGCAGAAAATGCAAACTAACAGCTCTACGGGTGCAAGACGTCATAGTTGACGAAAATCTTCCCAAAATTACTAAAACAAGCGTAATACGACAATTTGTAGTTACGTTTTTGCAGTGAATTTGATTGCTCCTGTAGGAAAGTACATAAATTTACGCCCGAAAGTTACTAAACATGATTTCTTTTTTTGTGAAAGATTTCAACGAGAAATGTGGAGTGCGTGCAAAAAGTAGACTTTAGTGCGTTTGGAAATTGTTACGTACAATTGCTACACATCTTGGACTACAAAATGGGCCAGAATTTACAGGACACTGCTTTAGAAGGACGTCTGACTCCTTACTGCTGGATTCGGGAACAGGCATATTAAAAATTAAGTAGCATGGGGACTGGAAGTCAAATACTGTGGCTGAAGGGTACTTAGAGAGTTTGTGATCAATAAGATAAAAATTTGCAAACGACATTTTGGGAAAGAACAACAGAAGACGCGAACTTGCAGGAAGAAACGTCAGTTCAAGAAATTGACCTGCTGCCATCAAGTTCAGGAATAAATTTTCAACATTGCATTTACCATAATTCTGTGGTTAATATTAATAACTGTAAAAATTAGGACGATTTTAAAATAAAAGTTGTTTCCAATATTTTGTTGTTGCAAGTGTTTGATTCGTTACATCACCATTATGAAATGTATTGTATTTCATCACTAGTAATTATATACTTAATTTCCAAATGCAATTTGGTAACTACTGTTGTTTGTTATTTGACGCATCCGCGTAGCTAGTTTCCCGCCTAAAAAGGCGCGGCTTTAATCTGTCACTTTATCTCTCTCACACTTACTGTAATTACCTATCAGTCAATATCTCTCTTAGATATGTATATATTTACGAAGGCCAGAAGTGACATACCTAAACTGCTAACGTATTTGATATTTGTAAATACTATACATATATGAAGAAATCACCAATCTCGGTCGTCTGGTATTCTGTCCAGGTATTTTCCCGGAATGGCTTGGCATGACCATACTATAAGAAGTCAATCGGGGTGAGATTGATTAGAAGGTATAATTCAAAAATAATATCTAGTTTAGTAAACAAAACCAAACAGGTAAAAAAAGTACTTGACTGTAACTTTTAAACTTGTTAATATTACACAGTAACAGAACCATTTACTGTGGATACTTTAACCGGAAAACACGAATAAATACATATTTTGTTATTCTATATGAAATTTCATCACACCTTTGGTCTGGCAGAAATGTCTTGGTACTGCTGATACATCAGTTCCCACGCTTTTGATTTTCTCAGCAATCTGATTAACATATTGGAATTAGTAAATTCTTAACAGCGAAAATTTACAATGCGTAAAACCTTTATGTTTAGCTATATAAAGGGTTTTCTTCTATAGCGGGGTTTTGTACACAATGTTTTGCTTAATATAACAATTTCTGTCTATTACAAATCTGTTGAACCACGTGACCTAATTTTTTGAAAAATTTTATGATAGTTTCCTACTCACATTACCTACTTTACTTGGAAACGTTTTAAAAATTTTACCCCAAAAACGGGTTTTAACAGGAAACAGAACTAACATTTAACTGACAAAGTAAATTAGCACAGATCGTTTTGCCTTCAAAAAAATAAACTCACGCGCGTTTCCGCTTTCTTTAAGGGTTCGTTAACTAAATCCTCTACACCCCGTTACTCTTTATCTTTTATAGGTGCAAGCGTATATCTTGCCAAACGTCATCAAGGTTCATTCCTCCAAAACAAAATCAGCCACTCATAAGGGATTCCAACATCATGCGCCTTTGCCGGCACTCAAGTTAAGAAAATGTCTAGGTGTGTGTGTGTGAGTGTGTGCGTGCCTACGCGTTCACTTGTGATTACATGCGTGCGTGCATTCGTGCGTGCGAGTGTGTGCACGGGTGCGTGTATTTGTGTGTATGTGTATACGCGCTCGCGTACGCGCACAATTGGCCGGGAAGGATAAAAACAAAATGTCGTTTTCATTCAATCTTTCTACGTGTGGCGGATAAACCGTGCCTAACAAATTATGGAACGTGCACATACCTATCCAACCATGCGCAGATGGGTTATTCTAGATTCCGTACCAACAACAACTTTTTGTACGTCAAGATTATCCCTGGAGACAACTGCATGTTCGTGTATATCATAAACTTTTCGCCTTTTAAATAACTAAGGACGGAAGCAGTGGGTCCGACGCTAAACCTCATATCATTAATGAAATGGCAGGTTTTGGGTAGTTGCACATTTTTTCGAAGTGATTAATACTGTATACGCAATTTTTTGCATGTTTCATCTGTTAGACTCGACTCGTTATAGCCAAATACGTTTTTGGCTGGTACTCCTATTGTTTCATATAGATTGTTATAATACTGCTGACATCAGCTGTTCGTTTCGCACTAATATTATCTTTCTAGCGGCATTTATATGTAGCTTCATCCACTTATGCAAGTTTTCACAAATAACGAGCAAGTGGACCTGTGATGGTGCGACCTACTTAGAATTCAGGAAGTAGTTCAATCTCCGTCGCCCGCTACCTTGTGTGAAGTTTTCTCATGAGCTTTCCTCTTGCACATACATTATTCCTTCCGATCCTATCCTGACCCATTCTTATTCCACTTTGCATACATACTTAGTGTATGTATGTATGCTGGGAATACATTGCAGTAACTGAAGGAGAGTAAAAAGTTCGAACAGCTGACCCTCGGCCTAGGGAGGTAATAAGACACGTTGCTTTTGCTTTGACAAATATTTTGATATCCCTTGTTGCTAGGAGAAAGCCTCAATCAGTGCATTTCACAAAATTGCGTATTCATCGTTGGATGTCAGACACGTTTGCTGTACTATTTTTGTTATTCAGTGTCCATGGAATCTGATGTGAAGGGTACCGTAAGGCAATTTTGCTGTAACGTTTGACTTAAGGTGTTAGTGTAGTTATGCTACCAAAAATTTGTTCTGTGCGTTTGTAACTATCTACGCAACCTAGACATACGCTTTTGTATGTATGAATATTTCACAAGAAGTTACATTTTATAACTCTAGAATAATGACCTAAATTAATTAATAGTCACATATAATATTTATTATATCATTAATACTTTATTAAAGAGACTATCATATCTAATTGCTTACGTTGTAGGTATAGTTAATACATTTGATAAGATATATACGTTTCCTGCGGTAGAGTGGTACATCTATCTCGCATAGAATCTATCATACCGTAGATAATTTTAATTCGTGAATCTACGCAAATTGGCTAGTATTTATATTTTTTCTTCATTGTGTTCAGTACTAAGTTCATTTTCCAATCATGCACAACGGTTTTTAAACCTAATACAAACACCATTTTCTGATTTTAAAATAACTTGCCCTCTTAATTTTGGAACGTGTGCTGGTGTGGCAGGTAAAAGCTCAAATTTTCGTAAAACTTTGGAAACGATCGACTTCATTTCCAGCATTGCAAACTTTTGACCTAAAAGATTTTTATTGAATACAAACATTATTATATAGAATTTTATCTTACCTATACAATTTCTAGGGCCTGCACTAAACGGGACATAAGCATATGTAGGTCTATCTTTTTGATTTTCTGGTGAAAATCTTTCAGGATCAAATTTTTCTGGATTAGGAAAAATATCAGGATCTCTATGTAATCCATAAACAAAAATAATTAATTCTACTTGTTTTGGGAAAAGATAGTTCCCTAAAAAGATTCACCTGTATTTTAACATGACTTCTTAATATTTACCAAATTTAGTATCTTCTCCCAAAGACCGCGCAAATAATGGAACTGGGGGATATAAACGTAAGGTTTCTTTTATAACCATTTCTAAATACTTCATATCTTGAAGGTTTTGGTATGTTGCTTGACTTTCTTTATCAACGAGTATAGAATTAAGTTCTTGAACAACTTTTTCCTGAAAGTGTTGTATTTGCATTTTTGTGATATATGCGCAATTGTGTCTCATAAAAAAGTATTTAATTAATTGTAAGGATAATAATAGTCAATTGTGTAATGAATTAATAGCTGAAGAGTGCGAATGACAACCAGATTGCTACTAAGAAGGGTTAGGTTACACAATGTTTGTCCATGAAGTTAGGTGTGACCTATTTATTCCTAAATGTAGTAAAACCATTGCAAATATGTGCAATAAACGCATTTTCTTCATTGTGTAACCCAGTACAAAAGGCATTTAAAATATCTGCACTTGTACACACAACAGTGGAACCCCCGTTAGTCGTAGTCCGGGACAAGGACAGCGAACAAGGACGATCTCTGTGAGTAAGGAAAAAGAGGAGAATCACTTTTGGTTTGGTTATAATACTCGCGTGTCTCACTAAGGTCGGCCAGCAGTCGTATGTTAGTAAAATATTATCGCAGAGCATTGAGGAAAAAATCATAATAAAACCGCACACAACAAAAAGTTGGACGTGTGAAAATGTAAACTTTCATTATTCATACACATAATTAAAATACTTCAAACGCAATATATTTGCGTTTTCATCTTTTTCATAAATTTGCTATATTATCTTAAGCAATTCTTAGAGATATTACCAGTGACTGAGGACGATGACTGTGATTGTTATGCAAACCTATAGATGTATTTAAAAAATAAGTATAAAAATATTCCATTTAAAAACCCAAAAGCTAAGTATTTTAATTAAAGCTGGAAGTAAATTTCAAGTTCGGAGGGTATCCGCTAGGGAGCGTAATAGATATACCAAATTGGAAAATCAAAATTTTCCATAAGTTAAGGTATGAGAAAAGTACCCGTATTAAATTTCTAGAAAATGTTAGAACATTTCTTGCCTAAAACTCATTAGTCTAATTCTTGAAATAAATAACTTCAGATTGCTTTAACCAATACTAACAAGTCTTATTGAAATGAGCTTTTTCTCCTCCATAAATTTCACTATAAACTATACTTATGTACTTTTTTTGGTGGTCGATAGAGGGCGCTTTATAAATATATGTTGTATTTTGGATTGGTTTCTTTAAATGAAACATTAGTATGTTATTGTCATTGGCAAAAAATGACTATATAATAAACAAATTGTTGCAACTCATAAATCTGAGTTTTTTCAAACTAAGGGTATTTACAAAATACTGCCAAGAAAAGGTTACTTGCAAACAGTTGTAACAATTTACAATTCATTGGATTATGTAAATTAAAACAACGATAGTAAATTAAAAAGTATGGGGCCTGTTGCATAATATTATTTAATTTACTGGTTAGTTATTAATTATGAATACTAAAATATTCTGTTGCACAATTACCTAAAATATTAGTAGAGTAGGTCTCACCAGTCAAATTTTGACATTTATATTTTAATTTTTTTCTGTAAAATAAATTTATTGAAATGGATAAACGTGACGAACAGCATGAATTGAAACAGTGTGTGTTGACAAAAATTCCTGAAAAGAAGGGAACATTATTTGGGGCCTTCAGTGACATGCTGTTTAAGATCGACAAAGCCGGAGCGTTGAGAAAAATTAATCATTATCCCCTTTCCTTGGGATTAGTGTCGGCGAATAAAGAGTGGACATACATTCGTGATGTGTGGTGGCCTAATGTTCGGAAGTCCAAAACGGTAAGTGCATGGCCATTCTTAACGTACCTAACAATAAGATTCCTCACTTAGTTGTCAACTTTAATATTAAAGGAGAAAATAGATAATTTTAAAAAGATCGGCACGGGAGGCGGTCAGGACAATAAACTGAACGACGTCGATGAAGAAATCCTTAATATAATCGGCAAGATCTCCGGTTGTGGCAGGGTTTCCAATTTTAGAATCCTTAGAAACACCCAGTGCTCACGCACGAAGGTGTACACTTCTTTCATTATATAAGTTTTCCAACCTATTTGAGGTTTTTTTAAAAGGTTCCCAATCCAAGCTATCCCAATCGAAGAACCTACTCAGCCAGAAAAGGAAGAAGAAGCCACGGATAACCATCAAGAAAATCAGACTAAACTTAGAGGTAATTTAAAAATTTTCATTTACTCATAGCAATACTAAATGAGTTGTTTTGATAGGGAAGAAACGAAAGGAGGCCCAACCAAGATCATCACCTGTAGATGAAAAGAGGAAACTACAATTAGAACTTCTGAAGCTGCAAATATATAAAACGAAACTAGACAAGGGAAGGCTTGAGGTTTCGATGGGGTTGCGTCAAATTGTATATACCGCTGACGTACCCCATGTCAGAGATTTATGCGTCAATAGTGATGATTTCTATCTTATTAATGGATTAGGTGTTACCTAACAATTTTATAATAAGAAAGAGATGACCTATATGCTTAAGATTTTTTTTGTTTAGTTATTTGTTTCTTTTTTTTGTAAATCTTGTTATTTAAATTAGGTACTTTTGTTGTGTTATGTTAATGTTGTTATTTTTCCACCTGTTATTATAAATATAATTTAATCGTTCATCAAATTTAGTCTTTGCTCGTTTATCTCGTGTCTAATAGCCTGATCCTCATTTGCAACATTTTGTATATTATAGTTTTCATTGTTCTCATCCAAATCTTCATTTGTACGAATAAAGTTGCAAAGTGTAGCACAGAATTTAACAATATTGTTAGCATAGGTGGGTTGTACTCGCAAATGGTTAAGGCATGGGAATTTTTCCTTTAAAATACCAAGATCCCCTTCTATTACTTGCCTTGTTCTTTTATGGAGACAATTGTATCTCTCTTCCGTTATGTTGTTTGGATTATGGTGAAAAAGTGATATAAGCCACTCTTTTAGGGGATATGCAGAATCACCTAATATTACTGCATTTGGAAAAATATTCCGTTGTTCCAGCCTTCTGTAAATATTACTATTTCGTAGAAAACGTGCGTCATGGACCCTGTCTGGCCATCAGGCGCTTACGTAAAAATTTTCTGCTTCACGTTCAATAGGCGTATCTATTGGAATTAGCGAACCGTCAACAATTCCACGTACATGGGGAAAATTTGAATTTCTGTAGAAACTACGTATTTCTTCTTCAACATTTTCTGGCCAAGTCACTAATCGGTCAAATAAAATTCTGTTAACTGCAGTAACCACATTTCTTATGACACGACAAACTGTGGCCTTATTTACCGTGCATATCCGATATTATATGATATTGCTGTTTAACGGTCAGTGCTTTGCTTCTTGCACTGTTATGCCGCACCCCACGACCTACCTCTAGTATCAATTCTTCCATATTCTCTGCGGACATTCTGAATCTCTCCACAAATTCTACTCTAGATTCAAACTGAAAATTAATTCTAGGACGAAAAATTTTAGTTCTACTCTGTCGTTGAACGTTAATATTCTCTTAACTATTCGAATGAAAGTTCAGTTCTTCTAACATTTTTCTTGGAATTGTGTCGACTTATAACTTTACTTTTCATGAAATATTAATAACCCTTCGCTTCTACAAATCAGACAATAAATATTGCAACTGTTAGTTACTAATTTATTTATTTCTGTCATTGTGCAACAGCCACTTGGAAAAGTCCTGAAAGTATACTCATATTTTATATTTTACAACTTGTAAATTTAAATTATTACTGAGGGTATTGTGTAGCAGGATTTTACAAATTACAAACTACAAGACTAATATTATTACCAATAAATTGACTGTACAACAGGCCCCTGGTGTGGATCACCACACGCCCTTCCAGCCTACAGCATGGAAATTAAAAGAAATGAAATAATAATAAGTTTTAGGATAATTATGCAACCACTTTTATAATATTAATTACGAAAATAAGCAACATTGTAAAAAGAAAAACAATAATCTATGTCAAACACGTTTAAAGCTTCATGTCGGACAGAGGTTAGTAGACATCTAAATACTATCTTAAAAAGAAATGAAATAATTTTAATTATAATTTATTTAGAGTAACTATGCAACCTCTTTCATACATTCGTAACGAAAACAGGCAATATTATATAAAATAACATCTTTGTCAAAATGACGTTTAAAACTTCATGTTAACTTAAAAAAAACCAAAGTCTTCTGTAAGATATGAATGATACAGTTTAACCATTTTCATTCATATTTAATTTTTGACTTACCTTGCGTTATATTAAAAGAAAACTGTAAAGAAGTTATGTAAAAGTAAATTTTCATTAAAAAATATGTCTACACTTTTTCTTACAAAATTAATCATTATTCCGATATTGAAAGAAATTGATCTAACCCTTAAATTCTACCTTGGGAATTTTTTTACTGTTAAATTACGCGTCATGTAAAAAAATTGCACAGTATTATAATTAATCTATATGTTTAAGGTCTATATCTAGGCATTTTTATATCTTTGAAATAATTTTGACATATTTGATAAAAACCGCCGCCGCTAGATTTCTCCCAAAATGTAATCAGCTCTACGCCAAACGAAAACAAGCAAAATACAAAATTTTAAGTATGTAGATATTTTCGTTCTGGACTTATCGTGAATACCAACATACATCCACACAGAGACATCCCGACATCATGGCCGATCTTGACGATGTTCAAGTATCGATTAATTAATATAAAGTCAATTTCTATTAACTGTAGTAACCATTGATTATTTTGTTAGTCTAAAAAATGATTCATTAAACGAATGGGTTCCTGTGAGATGTGAGTTCTTTTTAATTAATTATCCATATTACAGACAATAATTATTAATAATTTTTTGAAGGGGAGCGTACCTAACCTAAAAATGTCAAACGACTCAAGTACAGGATCACCTTTCCCAAAGTTGGGAAACAGCAGTTTTTCAAGTTGGAAATTCAGAATTTTAACCCTTTTGGAAGCAAAAAAAGGTAAAGGATGTATGTGTAAAAGCAAAACCAGCATTTCTGTCAAATGATGAAGAAGAAAATTTTAATGAAAAGGATGCCAAAGCAAAGACAATAATTGCTGCTTGTGTAACAAGGACACATGTAAATAAAGCAATGACAGCATATGAAATGTTAACAAGTTTGGAAAAGGTGTTTAAACTTAAAAGTGTATTTTCAAGATTGTATATAATTATAACATAAAAATATGACACGGTGATCACAGTTTTGGAAACATCAGATATGTTGACGCCAGATTGTACAAAAAGTAAGCTGTGTGATGCTGAGGTGGAGATAAAGAATCAGCAAGGTCAAAATATTAAAAATGATGATTGTAGTTTTATGATAAATAAAAATAAAAACAGATGTTATAGGTGTGGTAGCGACCAACACCTGCAGGGAAAAAATACAATGGTGATTTTCATCCCCAGCAGAGGCGAAGTTATTATAAAGGCGTATTTCACCCAAGAGGTGATTATAGACCAAATTTTAATAATACAGAAAACAGAGTTTCTGGTGGTGCGTACTCAGCAGCAAATAATGATAATGATGAAATTGCTTTTATTGTAATGTTGAGTGAATTAAATTTTGAAGATAAAAATGAAGAAAGAGCAACTTTTGTTTTAGATTCAGGTGCAACAAACAATTTATTTTGCTCAAAAATGGAAAAATATATGCAAGATGTCAAAAATATCGAACCGATCGATATAAAAGTCGCTAATGTAACATCGATGTCAGCTGAACAGAGAGGTTATGTAAAAATACGCCGCTGTTATCAAAGTGAAAAGGTTATAAATATTAGCGGATTGCTTGTAAAATTTTTACCTTGCAATCTTCTGTCAGTAAAGAGAATTGTTTGATCAATTTTTACTCAAAGTGTTGTTTATAAAGAAAATTGTGCTGAAATAAATATTAAAAATGGTGTAATTATGTGTGAAACAAAAAGAAAATGGTATTTTACGACATTTGAAATTATAAAAACCCACAGCCGTACCAATGCATTTTTTCCCAGGTCAAATCGTATTGGTGAGTTAATTTGGTCAGATATTTGGGGTCCTACAAAAGACGGTGGTTTAAATGGTGAAAAATACTACGTCTCAATAATAGATGACTATTCACACTTTAGTATGTTGTTTGAAATAAATAAAATGTCTGAAGAGAGGAACAGTTAAGAAATTATATTGAACGTATGAACACAAACGGTATAAAAATTTCAAGAATTAGAACAGATCGTGGCGGAGAGTATATGTCAAACAGCTTCAGGTCTTACTAGGAGTAAATCTAAGTAGGAGTGGCTGAAAAGTTAAATTATACAGTCTTAGATAAGGTAAGAGCTATGTTTATTGACTCAAACTTACCAAAAAGTTTATGATGTACGGCTGTTCGTTGTGCTGTTTCAAATAAATAGATCACCCACATATGCACTAGTTGGAAGAATACCTGCTGAAATTTATGTGTATTTGAATGTAAAGCTTGGTATTGTAAACTTCCAAGACATGAAAAATTAGAACCTCGTGGACATGAAGCACGAATGGTGGGATACGCTGGTTTTGGTTACAGACTATGGGATCCAGAACTCAACAAAATTATTATTTCTCGTGATGTCACTTTTGACGAAAGTAATGTTAAATTTATATAAGACTTAAATCAAAATTTGGTCCCTAACCAGATAAACAATCAACAAGCAACCACGACAGAGGTTGAAACACCTCTTGACGTAGATGATTATGAAGAGTGAACTACCGCTGATGAGCCAACAGCTATTAGTAGACCCAAGAGGGTAGTATAGCAGCCGAATTATTTAAAAGATTATGAGACTTATTGTACGGCATATTATTGTTTACTTACTGATGATCCCTTGAGCTACAAAGAGGCACAAAAGTTTCAATAGTGGAAAGGTGCTATTGAAAATGAATGTAAGGCCTTAAATAAATTTAATACGTCGGAAGTAGCCGATTTACGAAATGACAAAAAAGCAATTGTTTACACGTTGGGTCTTTCGTACCTAGCAGGACGGTGTTAGAAAGGCTCGCTTGGTTTGTAAGGATATCAAGAGAACTCGTATGCCAATTTATATACTCCAGTGGCAAAATGCCTACTATAAAAATTTCACTCAATCATGCACTATCAAATAACTTAGAAATACAAACATTGGACGTGCCAAGTGCTTTTTTAAATGAAATCTTTGTATAAAGCTTTCAGAGGAATAACGCCTTTTGAAAATAAAGCTTTGACATCAAATTGGTCACTTTATGGTTTACAAGGAAATCCAAGAACTTGGAACGAGAAATTTGATGAATTTGTAACTACTAATTGTGACTTAAAAAATCAACAGGTGACGCTTGTCTCTATATTGGCAATAATTTTATGATAATTCTTTGGGTTGATGAGGTTTTACTTATTGGAAGTGGCCCACAAGTAAGTGATTTTAAAGATAAATTAAGAACTGAATTCGATGCAAAATGTCTTGGCAAATTGGACATTTTTTATTAGAGCGTTTTAATATGCAAGAATGTAACCCTTGCCAAACTCCAATGGAAACAAATTTTCAAATCAATCCGTCAAGTGAAGTTTTAACAGGAGTTCCGTATCGTGATTTCTCATAATTTCTAAATATCTTGCTCCGTTCAAACACCACATTATGCGACATATCAATTTTGAGTTCAATAGCTTTTTTCGTTCTCGGGATTCTTCTACTAGACGGTCATTGTGAATCACCCATACATATGTAAGAATACAAGGTTACGCAATCGACTTATTACACTATCGCTAAATCGACTTATGGGCTGATTTTACATTTGGCCAAGTTTCGCGAAGCTCTGCAGTTACTTCTGGATGTGTGTGCGTGTGTGCGTGTGTGCGTGTGTGCGTGTGTGCGTGTGTGCGTGTGTGCTGTGTGTGTGTGTGTCGTGTGTGTCGTGTGTGTGTGTGTGTGGTGTGCGTGTGTGTGTGTGTGTCGTGTGTGGTGTGTGCTGTGTGTGTGTGTGTGCGTGTGTGCGTGTGTGCGTGTGTGCTGTGTGCGTGTGTGCGTGTGTGCGTGTGTGGTGTGTGGTGTGTGTGGTGTGTGTGCGTGTGTGGTGTGTGGTGTGTGTGTGCGTGTGTGTGTGTGCGTGTGTGTGTGTGGGTGTGTGTGTGTGTGTGTGTGTGTGTGTGTGTGGTGCTGTGGTGCGTGGGTGGTGTGTGGTATGTGGCGTCGCGTGTGCGGTGTGTGTGTGTGGTGTGTGTGTGTGTGTGGTGTGAGTGTGGTGTGTGTCGTGTGCACTGTGTGCGTGGTGCGTGTGCTAACTGTCGTACGTGTTGGTACTGTTTTATGGTTGCGTAGTGGTGCCGTGAGTGGAGGGCGTCCAGTGTCGTGTGTGGTGCGTGCAAATGGGGAGGGCGCGCTGAGGTACGTGTCTGTATCAGTGTTTTGTCTTTGTCTGCTGTTGTTACGTGCAAACTTGAACTTTGTGCTCAAACTTACCCCAACAGAGGAGATACCTTATTTATAGGACTTGCCGGTAGCTCGAGTCACGGTAGAGATGGAGGGTCCCACAGTGATACAGATGGTAAGGTAGCTAAAGAGGAGAGTAATGGGCGCTTCAGCTAGAAGGATAAAACAGCCAGCCCTAATAGCTAGTTAATTTGTCACTTTTCTAGCCAAGTAATCGAAATAAGTAACGAAAGCGGTATATTAATTTCTAATAATGGCAGTATATCATTTATATACACACTACACAATTTAACCACATATATATATATATATATATATATATATATATATATATATATATATATATATATATATATATATATATATATATATATATAATTTCCCAAACAAGTTAAAGGAGATAATTCCTAAATAAATAAGTAATTCACTGTGTTACACAAATTGTTAACCACAGAAAATACATAAAATATTTGTGCTCTTAATTACACAATATAGCAAGCCACCCGAACAGTCTGATACTAAAATTTAGATAATGAAACCAAGTTAAAATTATATCCAAAAATTGCAAAGTAACATACAGAATTGCAAAGCTAAGTTATGCTAAAACATAGGTTTATAGTCTTTAATAAACTACAGTAAACAGGTAATTTAAGCATTCCGCATTGAATAATAGATTATAGTAATAATACAATTGCTATGAATAAAATAATAAATAATAAAAATAATAGAAATGATCAGGTGGTTTATAAAACCTTTAACTCGAATCTGTTGAGCTGAATGCATCCAGTTTCACAGTTTCTTACAAAACCGTGATTAAATACATACATTACCAATA